>JAZGTI010000004.1:0-13076 GCA_036877585.1 Botia kubotai
AACTGTCATCTTAAATGCACCTTAAATGAGCAACAGCAAATGCAACAGCAAATGTTCATTTATAGGTGAACTACCACTTTAATAATAGATGCTGTTCTCCTACATACACAAACAAACACATGCATGCCGAAAAGTCACCTCTCCTCTTGGCCTGAGCCACCATCTCCTCATATTCCTGTCTGTGTTTCTGAGCCTCCTCTTCAGGTTTTGCTGGAAGATTCCTACACATAGACACACAATAACATTTCAATTCAAACCAGCATGCAGAATCTGCTAAGATCCTGTTTGCACATGGTAAAATATATGATGTTAATGTGGGATGCCCGATGGAAACAATTTCATGATATGCTAGAAGTGCTATGGGTCCATTATGCACCTATGAAGTAATTTTACAGATGCTAAAGGAGGAAACATGAACTTACGCTGGCCGGTTCTCCAGTATAAGCGCTGTGGTTGAAAGGGGCTCAAAGTCCAGGTTCTTTCTTACGTTCTTCAGGGGAGATGTGGAATTGCTTCTGTTTCCGCTCCTTTTTTCATATTCCTGCAGAAAATTGGTAATTAAATTAATATTTACTTACTGTTTTTTTTACACTGTTGCATTGTTGTAAAGCAGCTTTTCATATAATGAAAAGAAAAACACAGAAAACAGGAAAATTATGAAATATGTTTAACCCAGAATACAGAATACATGGTATGGTAGATGGTAATCTATCAACAAATCTATAAACAAATTTTATTGTAATGAATGTATAACACAATTCTAATATTGCTAAAAGCTGACCTAATGCAAAAATAATTTAGTATATAATATATATATAATATAGTGACTGAATGAACCATGTTCATTCATTTCCATCCATACACAGTTCTAGCAATCTTTGGTTATTGCATAGATAAATAATCTGCATAGAATTATAGATAAATAATTTGCATAGAATATTGCATAGAAAAAAAACTTCACAGTTTTAACCCCTCGTCTTGTCAGCTGTTTTGTATGACCAGCTGTCTGATTTTGTTGTGTATATAGTTATTTATCTCATTTACTGTTGCAACCTCACTAGCGTTACAGATCATTGAAATACAAATCATTGATTTTTCTGTTCATCATGCTCCCATCAGCTCAGCTCCGTGTTAATGTAAGATGAAAGCTGCTGACGCAGTGACACGGTCAAGGACACAGAGCAGAGAGACAACACAACACAGTGTGCATAATGACTGTATCTAACATTTTAACACAGCAGAAAGATGTGCTTACAAAGAGCATGAAGCATTATGCATTATGAGAACATAATGAAGAGACTGACAGTAAACGAATGTCACAATGTTTAGCTGGATCGAATATATAATTTGTTTACTCTTAATTTAGATGTTTCAAAATGCAACTCTTAAGAATAAATAAGGAGCACAGAATTCCATCAGCGACAGAACCATTTAAGGAGATACAAAGACATTTCTCATAGTTTGAAAAAGACACTATGACAGCATTGTTGCTTGACGCGTCTAGTGTACTATTAATGTTACACAACATTATGCTTTTATTCATGTTTATTTCATTATTTTAGGCTATGGTTTGGCTGTGCAGGGGCCGGGGGAGCATTCAATTTTTCTTAAATCCTTGCACTGCACAGGTCACAGTGTGTAGAGGCAGGAAATAGTAGGGGCCTCCAAAAGCGTTTTCCCATGATAATGCTTAGTGTAATCACAGCCAGTGATTAACTTAGGCTTAATGCACAGGCATCCTATTTAATGCTACACAAATGCTTGCCCTCAAGAAAAATAAAAACTTGGCAGGAGGGTGAAGAGACAAAAGAAAGACAAAAATAGTCTTCATTTCATTGCGATTTACTACAAAGTCTTACAGCCTACATCTTATGATTTTAGGCCTAAGAACATGTGAAAATGAAAATGAAACCTTTCACAACCTGCTAACAAGCTTAGTGTAAAAGTTATCAGACCAGTAGAAACTGCCAAGAATCTCAACTTCAACATGTACAGACAATCTATAGAAAACAGCCTCTGTTTTACAACACACTGACTTAGTCTGTAAACACACAGTAATCAGTCTGATCTGTGCATCTGAACAAAATAAAATCAGAGGAATACGTTTTGTTTTATTGATGCAGTCAGAAAGCACACACTTTCTTCACCGAGCGAACATAAATATTTAATTTGTCCTCACACTGCACAGATCTCACAGATAGACAAAATGAAGAGTATGAAAAAAGACAAAGTTTTACTCTTCATCTAATCTTCTTGAGTGTAAATCAGCTTAAGTTATCCGCAAATCAAGTGTTGACCCACAAACAAGCCTGTCATTCAGCAACCCACACAAACACAGCAGGTATGCCTTATAACACAAAACACAGAGGCATTCTCACTCCACGTCATTTCCTTTACACAAATCCTCTCATTTTCTCCTCCTGCTCGTTCTAACCCTCTCCCCTCACCTTTTCTTATTGATCTTACAGAAAGTCAAGAAAAAGTTAAATGAATTGAAATAACACAAGAACTCACCATGAACGCTGCAGTGCTGTTGATACATTCAGAATCCAGTGTTTCAAACACCTCACTCTATCATTCTCTACAAGCACACAGTAAGCCTAAGTACCTTGTAGACAGAAATGCAAGGCACAGTAGCAGATGAACAAGGAATATGGGACACACCCCGAGTAACAGTAGCATGATACTACTGTGCTCCTCTGCTCTCGTCTCTTTGTTGTTATGGCCGTCTCACACTTGCTAAGTTACCTGACACTGTTGTTTCCTGCTCTTTCTATTATTCCCTCCCAGAAATCCTGTTCCAAACCAGGAGGCCCTACATCAGAGAGATGCAGAGGATCAGATCATCTCCTCTGCACCTGCTGTGTCCATATGTGTGTGTGCGTGCATGCTAATGTTATCCGTCATCACAGTGCTGAGAGGTTCCTTGATTCCAGCCAGCCATACTAATCGATTCTAGCTAACAGGAGCACAAGGCTCCCGGTATTGCGGTCTTGTGTGATCGGTGCACTCTGTGTTCGGCTGTGCATGTCTGGGTCATGTACAAAGAAGAGAAATGATCTGTTTTACTTGGCCTGTGTGCCACCAGGCATCAATAGTTATTTTGGGAATCCACAACTTAAAATAATAAATATACTTTTCCAAAACACACTGGCAGGCAATTTAACAAATATTTTCCATCTTAAATTTGTACAATTGAAGTATACAGTGATAGCAGCAGGTGGAATACTGCAATGTTAAAAATCATGTAGAGAAATAGAACATCTCTTCCTATGAGCCACTGCTACGGAGTCTAAACAAACCAGCAACTCTAAACCTGTCACCCAATCCCTCAATCTTCCATTACAGCTGCAGAGAACAAAAAGAGAGATAAAGGCCGGAGCGCGATGTGGGTGAAATGTAGATGGACGCAGGGAGGCTGAAATAGTGGGGTTCAAATTACCTGTTGACTCTCTGTACATCAGAAACAACACTAAAGCGACTTTATGTAAAGATGCCGTTGGATTTATTCATGCAGGAAAATTCATGGAGGAATATTGGATTCTGATGCAACATTCTGCTAAATCTGTCTGCAAAAACAACCACTTCATATAATTCAAAGCAGCCTGACAGTTAATAATTGCTTCATCAGCTGCTCATTAACATCACATGAAAGTGTTTCTTAGTTAATGTCTATCATATGGCATTTGAGTGTTGCTTTGCACCTTTATTGCATTAAATGGTACCTGACAGGACAATCTAGGTAAAATACTGCTAACTGAACTTGAATCATGAAGCATATCATTTTTTGGGCTTTAAAAGATTTATTAAACACAAGCAACTGTTTGAATGTGTATCTTACAAAACTGTGGAATGTATATTTTCATAAATGTTTTCTCAGTATGTCCTTTTCCTATTTTAAATAATAATCACCACAACATATCTAGCCAAAATACTAAACCTCTCTACATAAGTACAGTATAATAGTACATAACAAGAGTTTAGAAACAGCATTCTATTAGATCCTATTCAATTCCATATTCCTGTACTCTGCCAGACAAGCAGGATTCATTAACAGCACATACCATAAATTGTTTCATGCGATGATGTCATTCTATTTACGTGGCATAAACAAATAGCTACGACCATGCTCAATAAGAGTGGGTATAAAGTACAAATGAAGCTGAGAAATGATTGGCAGTAATACAATGAAGAAACTCATAGTATCCGAGCCACCCTGAACAAATAAAAAAGCACTGACAACAGGAAACATATTTTCACAAATGTGGTTTTGCTCGTTGAGAGGTTAAAGCATAACTATGTCAATCTGGCCTCCTGTTAAACTCACATGAGTGTAGGTGTGTGAAGCTACCTTTTGTATTCTTCTGGGGTCTTTGGATGGAACGTCTTTAAGTGGAACTTTACCAAACAGCCTCCATCCAGGCTCTGTTTGACCTTCAGGTGCAGCAGTGTCCTTCATCTTTTTATTAAACAGACTCCTTACAAACACAGAGATGAAATCATAGAATTTAGGTAGAGAAGTACTTTTGATGAGACAGAACTTCCCAGTTTAATGGGTTTACTATGATTGAAATAATATGAACTCTTCAAATACATGGAACTGAAATTTAAAAACTGACATTGATATTTAAAGACAAAATTAATTACCGAGACGTCAAAATCTTGTCAAGCTTGACAAGTATACTTCATAAGACTAAACCCCAAAACAGAAACATTTCCATTACATTTCCATTTACGCATTTGGCAGACGCTTTTATCCAAAGCGACTTACATTGCATTACACTATACATTGTTTCGAAGTATGTGCAATCCCTGGGATCGATCCCACGACCTTGGCGTTGTTAACGCCATGCTCTAACCACTGAGCTACAGGAATGATGATGATAAACAGTGTAGTATACTATTTCTAAAACACCACCCGTGACAAAACACAGATGCTAAGCTAGTGTGGCAAAGGCTGAAACATGACTGGAGTTAAAAACAACACTGTAGCATATGATAAAAGTACCTCAGAAAGACCCCCAAATGAAAACAAACACATAATGACACTAAAACAGGAACAATACCTGTGGAAAAAGCTGGCAAGCGGTCCCAGTCGTTTTGTCCTGGCTTCATGTGATGTCGACAGTCCCACAGGTTGTCGTTGTGGGCTGCTTGCATGTAGATCAATTGCGGGTGAGAGCGAGTTGTCAGAACGGTGCACGACATCTTCATTCTCAAACGTAACCACAGCACTGGACTCTGATGTAACCATAAAGTCTAAGAAGTCCTCATTACTGACCGACAAAGTAGCAGAAAACTCGGTACTTAAACTGGACACACTGCCAACTGAAATATCATCACTGCGGTTCAAAGCACCCCTGCCTGCTGTACCGTAGAGCCCACCTGCGCCGTAGAGACGTACCGAGTCGAAGTCACAACGGGGGAAGGTGGAGGACTTGAGTAAGGAACTGTCTGAAACATCCAAGTTTAGTGTAGCAGGACTGTCATCGTGTGCGGGTGGAACCAGCAGCTCAGCAGAAGTGACTCGAGCGTGGACGTGCTCAGGTGGGTTGATCTCAAGTGTGGGGATGCCAGAGTCCTGAGAGGCCAAACTACTGCAGTCATCATCATCACACTGGCCATTAAAGGAAGTGAACGGTTTGCAGCCAGGGGAGACACTGTGGGGCTGAGATTCTGAGGGCGTGTGATGGTTGAGATGGTTTTGGATGGAGGCAATCTGTGAACACTGGGTGAATGATGAGTCACCGGATGAAGACACTTGAGAACCTTAGGAGATATACATCAAATTGAAATTAGGACAACGGTAATCTCTATAAACATACAGGGTTAGGACTGACTGCCAAAGTCCTCAATAACATTACTGCTTCTTATATTATAATTTCACTATGCATTATGTAAATTCTTTATATTTATCACAGATATACACGCCTTATGCTGCAGTCACACTCGACTTTCAGCATGTGAAAATTCTATGAAGATGCTTTCCCAAGCGCCAAACAGCGTGCTTTTTTTTTCATAGCAAAATCTTGATTAGATCCTTAAAATTAAGCCGTCTTGCTAAATCATGTTCAATAGAGAGCATGGCTAGACCATTTAGTCTTACCATTACTATTATTATCATTATACACAAGTAAATTATAAGTTTCACACACCAGCACACACAAACAGCGACAGGATCACTGAACTCGAGAAAGTTCTATTCGTGAATGAATCATTCAGGCTAGTTTTATCAATGTGTTTCACCAATTCATTGAAACAAACCAACTCAAAGATTCACTTACAAATTGGACGGTATTACAACACTTATTTCAAGACAATTAAAGCAGATTTACACGACTACAGCGTTAATTTTGATCGATTCCTCACAGAAAACTGTTCCAATGCTGCAGAAACCTTGAATATACATCACTGGAGCAGTTTTATTGTTGCTTGGTGGTTTTTCATCTTTTTATGAACGCTGCTCTATTACTATTGTTCGATTGCATGGAAATATTGTTACAACTTCCAGTGGATAAACACTGGTAGTTAAAACAGCTTCATAAAGACTAGCTTCCTAATCATAACATAAAAACAGAGAACAATAAATCACCTTTTTTTGAAAAACTGGGTGACTAGCTGTCTTCCCCCGTTTCACTCTCTCCTCTTTTTTTTCAATACCTAATTCATGTGCAAATTTTAGAAACGGTTCTTGAAGTGCCACGTTTCTGAATAACCCGTGAACGCCTTAAGGGGAGACACACGCTCTTGGCACAGAGGGGTGCTTTCATTTTAGCGTGTGTCCTAATAGATTATTGTGCGAAGAGGCCATTTAAATGCCAAAATCATACGCCAAAGTATGGGGTTGTGCTGGGCCCTCTGTGTGACCAGGGTCCTTGGAATCGTCCTAATCCCCCCCCCCAATACGGCGCCCCTGGCTGATATTATCCATCTGAAAAGGTCACGCCATCACACCGACATAGTGTTCTTGTACTGGTCACACGTCTTCACGATACAAATTCGCAGGTCCCAGAACCAAACTTGAACTTTGGAATGCTCCGAAATTTGACATTTGTTCATATAAGCTTGCATTTTAGGTCTGCCATATTCGCATGAGTATGAATGGAAGTCAATGGTGCGAAGTGTAGTATGACCACACCTTTATCTGCAGAGCCTTAAACTCACACCTGACAGCTGATTCCCTCCACCAGCACGAGCCATAACTCTCAACCTGTGACTCTCAATCTGAGACTGCTTGTCTAGCACTACTGGTTGAATACGGACTTTGTGGTACTGACTGTTGGCCCATGTGTTTTTCTATAAATACCATTGATTGCTTACACTTACATCTGTTTTTATACTTCTCGGAGTCATTTTGAAGAAACAATTTAATTGTATCCAAGCAACCATCATCAGAAAAACAATTCAATGCGTCACTCTATATAGATCTTAGATCTTCCATTAGGCAATAGCTATATGTGGTCTCAGCCTGCATTATATTTCCCATGTCAAACCCCAGCCACTTCTGTTTATTACTGGTGCGTGTATTAGTGTATTTCAGGCATCCTACTTGGTGAGTGATAAGACTTAATGCATGTGGCTGGGTAAACAACTCTCTGACCCTCACCTCACTGAAACAACACAACCGTTAGCTTCCTATAGTCATAACACACAGTTGACCAGCTTTTCTCTACCTAACAGAGAAGCATTAAGAATCAAGGGTCCAGAATACAGAACACAATCTGAAACCCACATCTTAAAATGTGACCCAAGATCTTAGGAAACATCAGGTCAACATCCAGCTTAACTATGATATTAACTGATATAGTGGACAACATCTCCTACCAAAATATAATTTCATCATATGAAGAGAGGGAGAGTGATTGGGTTCACGGCGGTGAAAAAACAAGACAACATTAGCTCACTATAACAAACAAGTACCGTTGTGCCTGATACAGATGGGAGAGGCAATGAATAATACAAGCCGTACTGGTTTATCCTCTCATGTGAATAGGATTCAGTACATTTACATGGTTTGTTCACTCACTCACCAACCACAAAATGTGTAATGTATACACAAACCAGTAATTTGGCTTTGAAGACTTATAAACAGAGCCATAGAAATAAATGCATTTGATGGTCAATAACATTAAACATTTTTTTCAAAAGTGCACCCAGGCCATACATTTTTTAAATTCAAAGATTTATCTAAGAGGTTTAAATGAGTGAATTTCTGCAGTCAACATTTCAAATTTTATGTTTAAATTCAAGGCAAAATGATTTAGACTACATTTTCCTAAATGGATAATTATTTTTTAGGGCAAATATCAAGATTAAAATGTTCATCATGTTCTCTCATGGTGTAGTTTCATTACTGCTCATAGGGTTGGACTCTAGTACAGCCCTCATCAGGGCCATGATGTAGTTTGTATAATGCTAAACGTGCTAATGCTTGTAAAATACTAATGCAATTCTGGATAAGGCAAATCTCTCCAAAGTTTCAAAGTGGTCCTGAGATCTTAGTCACTTGTGCTTTATTATCATAGCCACCTTTTTAGGTAATCTGTTCAAACACGTTTAATGCTTTTATTACATGCTCCACTAGTGAGTGTACAAAATAAATATAACGCTATTAATACTATTATTAGTTAAACATCAGTTAAACTAATAATTAGTTAAACATTGAGACCTGTCTATATCTATGCACTTATTCACTGTTGCCTCTTATTGTAATTGAAGTTGCTTCCTTGTCCTCATTTGTAAGTCGCTTTGGAGAAAAGCGTCAGCTAAATGACTAAATGTAAACATCCAGTAGCACAGACAAACTGGGGGGAATGGAGTACCACAGTACCTGTTGCATGTATTCTTATGTCTAACTTACCATGTTTGTGTTGACAGTTTGTGGTGCTTTCATTGGCCGTTTGCTCCGCTTCTGCCATGTTCCTGCCGCAGGTAAAGCAATGCGTATGCGTGCGCCATCACCTTCTCACCATCACTCCCGACTCTCCAAAACATTAACAATTTTACATACATACCTACATTTTGCAACCATATGACATATTTACGTGTTGAGAGCACTTCTCCTTTTCTTCTATCTTCTATGCTATCAACTTAACTTACAACCAACAACTTTTCGCCCTGCTTTATGCACTTCAGCCCCTCTTTCTAGGTACAGGACAGAGTTTCTACTACATTACAGTAAGTGACTGCAATACATAGACTTACTAGAGTCAAACCTGTGCGCCAATTAAAAACAATAGCTCGATACGAGCTAATAAAAAGTACCTTACCTGTTCTGATGTTGCCAGCGCCATTTTAAAACATCCTCACTGATATAAATGCGCTGCCAGAAAAACACGCATCGATGAATTCACCTGCGCGAAGTCTCAAACAAGTGCGAACTATTGTCGATTCCACCTATGGCGATAACGTAGCGCTTCAATCACGCGAAACGTTCTCATTTAAAGACAGACAGAGCAGCAGAACTGTTTGAAAGTGTTAGGACATATTACCGACAGTCAGTAAATCAGGAAGTGACCTCCAGTACCCTGTCGACACTGTACACAGAGCGCGACGCGACAAAATCGCAACGCAACGCTGTTTGGTTTAACGCAGCACAGTCTACAGTAAACAGCTTTGTTGATTCTGTGTTTGTCGCATCCATTATAGGGGAGACATGGCGTGAATTGGATACGATCAGAGAGTTTGGCTATGCGTTGATACGATTTATTGCGGGTTTTATTAGTAACCAGTAGGCAGGCTGTTGTTATAGTAACTAATACAACCCCCAACAAACCTGCCTCTTCCTGATTAAAGTGAACCTCCATTATTTCTAGTCTACTTTGACAATTACATGCGCCTAAACATTTGGTTCAAATAACAGTATTTCATCAATGATAGTGTATATATCTGTAAAAATAATTTATAAAATAATTTAACCTATTAGGATTCCGCCGAAGAAACACTATACAGAAATAATAAATACAACAAACATTGAATATATTTTACATTTGTGCATTCAAATAACATTTTTTAATCAACAATAAACCGTTTTTGAGCAAGGCAAATCACTGTTGGAAATGGTCTCCGTTTACCTTACCCCGATTCGGAAATTTAAGTTTATAATAATGATTTATAATTCGAGCTGTCAGGTCCGATTTTCCTGGAAATGGCAGTTTGCTTTAATGTGTTTTTTGAACTTACTGATAGATCCTAACAGACCTTCTGTTTAGTATGCAGTTCAGCATATCCATATGTAAATTGTATGCATTCATTTTTGTTTAGTTGCTGAATTGTATTCAAAGCTTAATTTGTTCCTATAAAACCAGACCAACATTTTTAACAGTGACCTATTACTCACTGCCGCTATCGCAAACAAACAGGGCAATTGTGAACTTTTCAATGTTTATTAAATGTTTTGAAACTTCACAATGAAACAAAATGATGTACTCGGATGCACATTGGCATTAGAACAATGCAACCAACTTTGTGTCTGTGCTGGGGTTTGATGACTTTGACCAGGTATTCAGAGGAAAGATACAGAGTTGGCTTCAATTAGGACACTGTTGCAATGAGGAAACGGAGAGACAATTCAGTACTAAAAGCTACACAATACTGCAATCAAAACTTAAACCTGTCAATGCAGACTAAACAGCTGTCCTCTCAAAACAGCACAATGTTTGTGGCACTACCTTTCTAAATACAGAATTAAATCAAACCCTTGGAAATCAACAAGATGGCATTGAAAGCAATTTTCTATCACCCACAGTGAGTACCAAGGTCTTTTTCCAGCAACAGAACCACACACACACACACACACACACACAATAACAAAAATAAATTGCATTTCACTCATTTTTTGTAAAGTTTGTTCAAACATTTTAAAATATTTACCAGGTTAATCAGAGATGAACTGTATATCAAATCTGTAACTTTAAATCACCTGTCTATGCTGTTGTTATAATTGTCACACACATTATTCACATGTGAAAAATGCCCCTCCAGTTACAAAAATTCTAAATCTTTTTCGTCTTTTGTCACCCATCCACCCTAAAACAAGCGTTCAATACAAGTAACAACTTGGAGGCCTACATCAGAGGATGGCAATCTAAATGATGCAGAGGGCAAGAACTAAGTGAGTATTGATTGGAGAAAGAAATATCAACAATGTCTAACTGACTTTTGAAAACTGACAGTATTTCAAATTTTAAACATTAAACTGCAATGTAATGTTACTTGTTAACTAAATGATCCATTTAAGGAGTCCAAACACCTCTGCAGTACACACTCATAGCATACAGTAAAACAACTTTTGTAACTGAGTATTATGGTCTTTGTGAAACAATATCACGCTTTCATAACCACAAAGGAGAAGCAAATCCATGGAAAAAATGTGAATTTAACCTGCAAGACTGGGTCATACAAGGGCTTAATCTATAGCTTGAAAACTAGCCAACAAAATACTTTCTCACTCGCAAAGTTCAAGTTTTTTTTAAAATTACATTTAATGTTAAAGAATGCTTCTGGCTAGTTAAGGAACTCTTTTTCGAAGACATTTGTTAGTCAGTGTTGATTAAGGTGATATGATTTCACTCAAATCACCCCTACTAAAATATATTTAGTAAGTAATGCTAATGCACAAACTTACACAATATGCAGTATCTGTGTATACATATTAAAGATTTGACTGTTTGGGCTCGAATTAAAAAAAACAAAGAATGCACATCTGCATAGTTTCAAATATAAGCAAATCAAAGCATTGAGGGTGCTTATAGAAATTAAGTTTTATGTTCCACTTATAAATGTACACTTCAAACCATTTTCCATCTGCTTATACAATATGCATTGCATTTTCTAAGATAATGCATGTGACCCCCAGCCAGCAGATGGCAGACAATACATGGAGAACTTTCGTTGTGTGAAAGGTTAAAAGTGAATTTATAAAAATATAGATATAATTGTAAAATGTAGTATGGACAGGATTTTTATGCATTATGAAAATATAACAACTGACAATGCAGAATCTGTACCTGTATAAACCAAACTGCATTCTTTCCGCAAACATAAAAGGGTTACACTATACTACCACCTTACCACTCTTCACTTCCCATCGCAAAAAGAGTAACTAAAAAACATAACCATAGTAACAAACCATAGTATTCTATGTTTCTCTTAGCATTTAAAAAAAATGTTGAGTTTAGGTGAATCTAATTATTTTATTGCTTCTGGACACCCTTTTTAGTTTTAGTCTTGCTAGTCCTGCTCATGCTGCGGGTTTAATGCATCGTTACATTCTACGATGCATTATTACTGGAAACACTTGCACACTCTTCTTCATTAAAAAAATAAGCTACAGAATAGTAGTTATGAATTATCAGTCACTCTTGGTGGAAAATGGGATAAAATGTTCCAAACTATAAGCCAACATTAACTCTATATATAAAACAATACATAAAATGACGGCTAAAATACTAAACTGTAACTGGTATGAACTGTAAATGTAATATTTTTTACACCTAAAAACAACTAGTATGAAATTGTATAAGTGGGTAGAAATAATTAACTAATCCCCCTTCCAAATCCTAATTTGTTTAAAACCCTTATCTGCACCAATATTTATATTTTGCAGGCTCCAGGTATATTGCAATTAATCTTTGACACCAAAAATCTCATTTAAATGAATGATAACTTTTCAGTATTTAAAAAAATGAAATAACTGCTTTCACTTGAAATAAAATAGCAAACAGTTAAACACTTTATATCTATTCATCGCAATAGATGTATTAAAAGGTATACTCAAGCAATGCAAGCAACTTCCAATTAAAATGATATACAGCCTTTGAAGGGGTCTACTTGTTAATTAACCTTCTGTTTTACATCTGTTTTGTTTGCTTATTGTATTTTCTTTTTAAATCCTACCCTGCTTCCCTGCTTTATACCTACAACATGTTTCCAAAGCTACATTGAACAAGAACACCAAAAAAATGATTGATGCAAAACAGCACAAAAAAGTGTGAGGGGAGGGAATTCAGCAATTTCTCCTTCAACACACCCAACCTCACAAAACTATATCCTCTACAGGTAATTTGGTGGTGGGG
>JAZGTI010000004.1:13081-195664 GCA_036877585.1 Botia kubotai
AAATGATGAAAATCAATCTAAATGGGGTCTGGGATTTTGCAAGTGTAGTGCTTTCAACCTGACTTTTGAGTACTCATAGTTAGGTCCCAGAAACGTATACTATTAGAAAGATTGAGACTAGGTTCACAAGCACATGCACAATCATTAGGAACACAGGTATAGTGTATCCTAGATCAAACATAAAAGAAGCTAAAATCTACACGGGGTAAATTAAAGAACGTTCTTAATGCTTAACTATGCTTTTTTTTTTACTCTTTTCAATATTGATCAACCTTGGAATTAGCAGACTGAAAACAAGTCTATAATAAATGCTGCTAAACAAAATCATCTAACTGCTCATTCACCCTATTGCCATGTTTTTCCTCTTTATGTTCTTCTCACCGATATAACATTTCAAGTGAACTGGTTGAGGATTAACAGGCCTTAGGACAGTGTGGGTAATTAAGAACCCATTACAGGCCCAAAGTTTGCTGTTTTCATGGCGGTCCTCCTGTCCTTCCTCTGGGTTATGGTCAAAGGTGACGGGTGAAAACTAGCATTGGTAGACCTTAGCGTTCAGAAGAAGACTCATACGTTACTGCTTCCTATAAAGCAAAGGAGGGTACACAACTTTATATTATGCAAATGTCAACACAAAGGTCAAATGAAGTCATGACATTTGGATGTGAGATTCAGTTTATCAATTTTATAAATTACTTCTTGCTACATATAGGCTAATGGGCTGAAAGCAGTGTGCAACTGATTTCTGTAGTATCTAACATTGTAAAGGTTTATGCACCTACCTCTGCACTAAGAACCTGGAAATAATGGAGAACATAGAGTACTTTGCCACCAGCATTCTTCTTGCTGGATATTAGTTAAGCACTGTTCTCCAAAATTCAGCAGAGGAAGCTGTTGCGGTAAAGAGACAAAAAAAGTGAGAATGCAACAAATGCTGAGATTTTAAAATCACTCAAAATCTCCCATTACTACCAAGTGAAGTTGTGGAATTACGTGGACCACATCACGATACATTAAGTTCACAGAGTTGGAAAATGTAATTTTTTTGAGCAAATGAAAGTGGGTAAATACATCAATTGGCAATCTATTGTACAACTTTTCTATATGTGCTGTGGTGGGATTTAAATTAATAGACTTTATTCAACAAGCTACTTTGGTTCTGCAACACATTTTTCTTACCTCATGTATATCTTGAACCTCATTAAGTGACTTGCCACTTTTTGGAATCTGATCAGTTGCAACACATTTGCAAGACTCTGTCTCTCTGCAAGATTCCTCTTGTTGAACAACAGAGGAATGCACATGAGAACACTCTGAGACCGCTGGCGTCTCACAATGTAAGCAAATCTCTTGTTCAGTAATTGGCAGAAGGGTGCTCCCACCCTCCTGCGAATCAAGCGATGTCTGGGCACTTTTCTCCATGCCAGACTTCTTTAATCTGGGTAGGAACTTCCCAGATTCTAATTCAGATTTCCCATAATAAGGGCCCTCACACTCAGCATCCTCCTCAAGAGGCTTGAGGTCAGCCTGTGGGTCATCAAAGAGGTCTACCTGACCAACTGGAAGACTCACTTCCTCCTTCTCAGACTCCACATCTGACTCACTGCACCCACCTGGAGACAGTTCAGAGGCAGATATTGGCCGAAAATGAGTCCTTGGGGAAATTCGAATAGCCCGATACTGAGTCCGGTTGATGCCATATAACCAAGGGCAAAAGGGCTCATTGTCAGAGTCTGAGCATAATATGGATTTTGGCTTGAATCCTGGGCTGAACGAGGCCATATCCTCTGGCTCAAAAGAGCACTCCACATGCAGGACCTGGGAAAAAGGGTTTTTTAGATCAAAGGATGAAAACGGGTAATCTAGACCCGGTTCTTCTCCACGGAAGCCTCCACATGATCCAAGTAAATCTTCATGGAAGACAACAGAAAATCCCTTATTCAAACCATCTCCTGTTCCCTTGGTAGCCTGTTCATTTTGACCAAGGGACACAAGAGGTCTCCACAACGGCTTGTGGCCAGGAGCAAAGCAACTGCTTGTGTTCATGAACATATCTGCCCCTGTAATGGTAACCATATCAGAAGATGTGGCTGCTGCACACTGCAACAAACTCCCACAAGCATCACCAGGTGTAATCATTGCCCATTCCCTGTCACCACTTAGACTCTTTAGCTCTCCATAAACCCCTCCAAGGATAAAAGATGTGCTGTCCTGCGAATTACAATTCCAGGGCTTGGTCGGTGTTGTATAATCCCCATCCGTTTTAGACAGCTTGTTTTTAGAATGTCCCTCATCCTTATTCTGCCCATCCCAAAGATGATACTCAGAGCGCTGCACAGCTTTCTTTTGAATATCACTTTTTATATCCTTGTCAAGACAACTGCACTGGTAGCTAGTAGCCTCCTCTGAAAACAAGTGTTCCCCTGTGTTCTTCACCCCGAGAGTTAAGACACAGTCTCTGTCTCCAATAGCCATCCAAATGTCTTTAATTATCCCTGAGGTGTATTCATCAGTTTGTTGATTTGGGACGTCTGAAAACACAACAGCATTATACAGTTTATTCTCATCCTGCTCCAATGCTATGCCACAGATTGACTCCAGTTTAGATTTCTTATTAAAGGGCTGGTTGGACTCTGTGCCTACACTCATTTCTTCCTGCTGGTGACTTGAATTCTCTTGCAAGAAATCCAAAAGGTCCTCCTCCAAGCATGAAGGTGGGATAAGGGTGATACAACTGACCTCTTCATTACCAAACTGAGCAGATTCATCTGCTGGAGCACCGATCTGCTCACTATCTGATCGTGTCTCTTCCGAGTGGGACCATGGACTGCAGGTTCTTGTCGATAAGTTAGAGCAGTGCTCTGTTTCATCAAAGGCACTGTTTTTGGTCCAAATTAGCAAACGGGATTGTTTGTTTCCTTGTGGATCTAAACAGCTACTTGAATCTACGTTGTCCTGACCCCCTGTGAGTGTGTCACTGGGGAAAGAAAAAGTAGGGCTATCATACTGCAACTCAAAAAGTGAAAAGCAGGAGTTTAGGGCAGAGGTGCTACCACTGGCTTCTTGGAGAGGAGGCCCTACAAAAGCGCCTGACAGCTTGTTAAAATTATACGGAACACTGTCCAACACTGGGGAAAGCTTAACTGGGGAGTCGTCTGGACAACTTTCTCCCTCCAAATCCTCCAAACTAGATGATGAACAACACTCCCACATGAGAGCAATGTTTTCCATATCTTGTGTGAAAGACATATCGGCTTCTGAGGCTCCCAGATAATCAACCCTTATTGCACTTTCCCCTTCCAGCTCAAGGCCATCTAAAACTACACATCCCGCTTCAAAGTGTTTTCTCTCAATGCTTTTCTGTCGAATCATGTTCAAGATTCGACTTTCTTGTACCGTATCTGAGGCACTAGGATCCAATATGGATTGATAAAGATCAACTTCATAGAAGTGAGTGAATTCGGACAGATGCTCATCATCTAAATCTTGACCATCTTCAGGAGGAGGGCAGCTCGGAATTCTATTCAGTTCAGTAGCCTCTTCATGACCTTCACCAGGCACTTCAATAAAGTGCCCATCCACAAAGGTGCCTGCTGCAAGGTATGCTCTTTGAAAAGAATTTGCAATGCAGATGCCTTGAATTCTCTCTGAAAGACAGTCCACATCAACGGACATAGCCAAGTCACTGGAAGAGTCTTCTTTACTCCGATACTTTGTCTCCAATTTACTTCTACTTAGGGGGACAAAGTATTCGGAGATAGGTTCTGTGTACCAAAGAGGTTCCTCTGTGTACTCCTTTTTATTGACTTCTCCTGACACCTGTGCCTCAACAAGATTAGTATCTTTACGGATCTCCCTCAGAGGCCTCTTGCCTTTTTTCATGTAGTGCTGCTGTTTCTTAGGTGGGCCTCCAGTGGTACTGGTGCTGCCACGTGCATTTTTCCTCTCCTCTTTGTCGATAACTTTTAAAGCCAGTTTGACCTGTCCACTATTGCGCCCTCTTTTGTTTCTGCTGTTGACCTCTCGAGACTTGTGCCTGTTGCGGACTGCTTTGCAACTGTTGGTCTGGTCACCCTGGTTACCACTGGAGCTTGAACCAGCCTCACTAGAGCCAGAGGACCACGATCTGGGACGAAACCTTCCCTCGGTCCTATGTCTGGCCTGCCTCTTACTTTGAGGAGCAACCTGATCATCAGCAACTCCTGTTGCATTTCCATGAAATCGGTTCTCCTTCTCCTTCTTAGGGCGTCTCTGCTGGGCCTTCTCGCTAGTTGAGGTGGAGCTGAGTGCATCAAGTGTTCGGTCCTTAAAAGCTTCACCTTCACTGATGCAGTCTTTTGGGGAGGATGTGTCTGTGCTTGTTTGGGGGACAGCAGATGATGATGAACTGGAATATGTGCAGGCTTTAGCTTTGTTCCACACTGGCATAATTTCTTGGAGACAAACAAGTTTTTCTGAGAGAGGTGGAAAAGCTTCATAGTACCTACGGGAAAAAAAGACGCCATAATTATTTAGAGGTCTTAATTGCGGTTATACAGCATTCCATATTAGTAAACTACAGACTTTTAGACTCTGTTACTTACATCTCAACCTGGTCCTTAGAAGAAAGTGATTCCTCCAGTTCAGGAGACTGAGATATATCTGTTTTTTTATTTCCTTGCTTCTCTTTTTCTGTAAGACAGCAGAACGTAAGGTGAGACAAACGCAAACTTTTTCACTTAATCAGCATTCCACAGAATTACAAGATGTCTGAGCAATATTTGCACTCACTTCATCATAATGAAATTAAACTATATAAGTTATTACATACTCAAAACTAAATTGTAAGGTTTTAATTTCTTTTTTATAAAGTTACAGTTCACGTTTTCATTCTTAATGTCAAAGGTATAACACTGGACTTGTCCATATACTTGTAAAAGCACTACCATAAAACAATTGTAACTGCTGAACAATGCAATTTATTTTGAGTAACCTGCAGAAGACAGAGAACATGCCAACCAACCTTTCTGTTTGTTTTGAATATCCTTGAGTTTGGAGCAAAGCTCCTCAACCAAGCTTTCAATTCCAGAATTCTGAAAGGGAAGAAAAACAATTTGATTTGCAACATATGCTGTATTATTTTTGCCTTTTTGAGTTTTGCAACCCAAAAATTGAACGTGTTAAATTAGGAAGTAAATATGAAATACTCTAAGTTAAATAAATTTCATAAAATGAAATTATTGCCCAAATAATGTCAGTGTTGTGTTTTTATATAATCGGCAAGATATGCTGCACCTAGAGCTTTCAGATGAAAATAAGCATATTCACTGTTAAATGCTCTGAGGCAAAGACAGAGCATTAATGCTTTTCACAAGAAGCTAAAGCCGCATTAAGTGGCATATTTCACAGTCTTAATAACGAGGCCTATCGTAGAATGTTAGCCGCTTAACTAATCTTTGCTCTACTAATTTCACAACACATCATGAACTCAACAGTATTTACTGATCTGTGATCAGCTCTGCCTATGATGTCACATCTGTCCTGTAGTCTATCATCTATGTCCTTAGCACTTCATTATAGTGATACAAATGTTATTCTGTCAGTGTAAATACTTGTGGCAATACAAAACAAGAGTGGCAACACATTCAGTGAAACAAAATCCCATGAGGCAAAGTTCTTACTTCATCAGACGCTGATCGCAAACATTGCACAGCTGCTTGTTTCTTCATCTCTTCCAGACTAAGGTCAGTCCCTCCCTTTCTCTTGCTCTTCCCCCATTTCTTCCCTGCTCCTTTCTCCCAGCCCAGGAAGATGTCATTTTCCTGTGGTAAATAAAAGAAATAAGGATTTGCTCTGATTGCTTAGTATCAGTGCAGTGAAATACATTGAAACATTTCATCAAGCCATTCTCAAGTAAGTAACTGGGAAAACATTTAATTAAGAATACGCTATGACATGCTTACATCCCATTAGACTTTGTCAATCTCTCTGAGGTAGACTTTAAGCAGACGTGTTCATAAGTCTCTAACACAGTCAGTCAAGTCTTAGTCATGAGTTCAAGTAAAGTCTAGGTCAAATCTTAGCCTTTTGCCCATAAGTGATTTTCACTGTATAAAAAACAGAAGTGTGGACGTTCTTACATGTCCTGTTTTATAGAATAAAGAAACAAATGTGGAACAAAAATAACAGATTCATTTAGAAATAAGACACTTAAAATACAAGGCAAAGACTTCTAGATGTGTGACCTCCTAGATCTGTTTAATCTACACTTAATCTGATTTACATTTGAATTTTTGAGATGTTTCAATGCATTTGTCCATACCTGGTCCTGCAGGTCATAGTCATAGCTGTCGTGCAGTAGCAGACTGAGGACGTAGCGGGTGTAGATCACGGCATCTATGCCACATTTCTCCAGCTCCTGACCCAGCCAGCTCTGCACTGGCCCAAGTGACTGCAGTGAGGACATCTCTGAGGAGGGCACAGAGCCTGACAAAGGGAAGGCCCGCGATACTCTTTCAGGGGCAGGGCCGTCTGACTCTCCACTCACTGGACGCATGGGACTAGGTTGGAGCCATTCTCAGATGCAGTTGCATGTTCCCAGGTGGACATGGGGTGTAGCATGAAAGGGACAGAGCTTAGACTACAGCAGTGAAGAAGGATTCAATCCAGCAGGACAAACACAGGAAGGTCTGCATGAAGAATCATGTAGAATCTTCTATATATTGGTATGCCGTAAGCAAAGGGAGGCTCTAATCTTCAGGCATGGCTGTGATCACTGGAAGCTAACAGCTTACTGAATGGGCTCACTTTCAGTCATAAGGGTTCATCTTGAATGACAGCTGGTTCCAGGCTTAACCTGAAAGAGAAAGCAAAGGCATTTAGTTTAACAAAAATGTGACGCCTATCCCAACAAGCAAGTCTTTTCCATATCTTTTAAAGATATCCTTCAAGACAAGACATTTGACTACCACCTGCAAACAAGTACTTCAGCTTTTAACCAATTTGGCTCATACAACCGATTATGAGCCCTGTACATATTTAGCTTATTTAACAGTCCCTGACAAAAAGTGTGCCAAAACAATCAAAGGGAACTAAAACATACAAAGTTAAGTTATAATTTATTACTGTCAAAGAACAACATCTATATCAATCTTTGTTATTTTCACAACACAACACAGCAATGCCCATGTAATGATGAGCATAAACTGGCATGCCTGGAACGCTCCCTTAATCAAGTTCAACTAAATGTAAAGAAACAGGTTATACATGCTAAGACTCAACTGTGTGATAAACAGCCAACATGCCACACAAACTTCCTTAAAACAAAATTCATGCAGCACAGCACAGATGGTAAGTAAAAAGAGAACTGTAATTTCAACTTTATGTAACCCAGAATAAGGCAAACTATACATGACCAGAAAAAATATGAATAATTATTAATACAGTTTGAACCAAGACTTAACCCATGGCCTATAACCCAAATGAAAAAATATTGAGATTATAAAAAGCGGTTTATCACGCCCAGTCCTCTGTCGTCACACAGTGACTGCTCATTGTCACCATATATTTAACAGCGCTTTTATTGATAGGAATGACTGTCATTCTTTAAAGGCATTTTCGGTTACATTTTTTTTACAAAACAAGTAATCACAAATGCCTTGATATTTTTGACGCAGAAGTTATTAAATAGGGAACTGATTTTTCATGGTTTGAAATCAGACAAGAATACATTGTGCAATTCAGACCAAACCGGTCAAGCGCTTGCATTTAATTTTAATATTTTAGCACATCAAAGTATAAACGTGCATACGAAATTAAATCTACAGTCGGTCAATGTACAATACTGCCCTTGACGTTTGCCCCTTTATATGGCTTACGTTAATCGCGTTAGAATACACGCGTAGAAATTCTACATACAATTTAGTAAACTAATAAAAGACTATTTAAAAGCGACATCCAACAATATGTCTAGAACGAAATGTTCGACACATCAAAATACCATGAAGTGCGATCGTTGTTTGACAATGACAGGACAACGGCAGAATGACAGGCGGCCAGCTAACTAGCTAATGGTTAACTATCACCTGACACAAGCCAGTTACCAGAACAGCGAATATTGAGCTCATTTACTTTTAAAGGCACTGATTGTAACGTTTTTCCTTATGTCAAAATAAACTAAAGAATTTAGTTCTATGGGTGCAATAGACAAACCACATAGCACTTTTCTCTTACTCAGCATGAATCAGCTGTCATTAAATTGATCTGTTCAGATCATGCTAAAGCTGTCTGTGGTAAACGATCGTTTAACTAAACTGACGCGCTGCTTCATAATAACGCCGCGGCAAGTTACAAAATGTTTACTGGCGAGCTATTTTCATTGCATACAAAACAAGTTCTCTTTAAAAATTGGGCTTAAACTGGTGAGCAAAACAAATGTTATTAAAGTGTCAATCTGACGGTGCTGAAGTGTAAACAGACGACCGCTTATACAGCGTCGTTGGCTTGCTAACTCGGACACCATTTTACGCAACAGAGTAAAGCACTAGTCCCGGTTTGTCACTTCCTCAAAAACTACATGCAACTTAAATGTCTCTGCTTTAAATCGACCGCCCAGAACAACTATAAAAGTTTTATTCGTGCATTTAGCTAAAATGAATGAAGTCTAAAATAATAACGACACGTTAATTAGCCCAAACAGTAAGGGGTAGCGCAAAGCTAGGCTAGTGTTGTTGCTAAACCGGGGAGGAGGCGCGGCTGATTTGCCCAGCTACAGACATTTGTAATACTTGGCAAGACGATCAAAACACTGCTTTTACGTACAATGGTACATTACAAACGTTTACAACACTCAGAGTACCTAAACGCAGGTCAGAAATGTTAAATAATCTTACCTGCTGTAACCCTGCGCAGTGTGCTAGAAGCGGCAGGAGAAGCGTTGACTTCCCTCCCGCAGCAGTTTCGAGCTCAAAGCTCCAAGATCCGCCGCAATGGCGTCACAGATACCAGGCGCAGTGTCGAGTGCGTTACGTCCTCAGCTTGTGATAGGACGCGTTTGACGACATTTTGGATCAATCTAGGCCTGCATCATCTGTCTTCCTTACATCACGCAACAGTTAAGTTTGAGCCAACATGGCCGGCAGGCAATGGCTTTAAAGCGACTTTCGACACCATTTTATCTGTATCCAGGCAACAACACAGATTACACATGTCGCCATGGCCGATATCCCTCCGCTACAGCTTTCATCACAACGAATATGAAATATTCTATTTATTTTTTAAAATATTTTATTTTATAAACTGTAATAAATGCCTAAAGTATTATCCCATATTGTGAGGTTACACACGATCTAACTGGTAAAAAACCTGTCATGTGTGTTAATTTAGTGACATAAGAGCAACTTTAGTACTGCACACAGTAACTTTTGCTGTACAATATACTGTACGTAAGTGGAATCTTAAAATAGTGCGAAAATAGTTAGATTTCTGGCACTTCTAAATCGTTACAAGAATATAATTCTGATTTTAATAGTAATAATAATAATAATAAATGTTAATATTACCAATTAATATTTGTTAAAATAAAAAATAATGGTGAAGTCCTTTGGGCTGCAGCCGACAGTAATCACACCTACAATAAATACGCCTAACCAAATCTTTGACCTAAATACAGCTTGTCACGAGCCGAACAACTAGAGCCCCCTAGTGGTGTTTTCACCGTCTAGTTTCTCATATTATTGAGTTTCTCAGAGAATTGAAAGTGAAGTGAAAAAGTAAGTGACCTATTCGTCAGAATAGGTCACTTACTTGATTTCAAGCCCGACTCACCAACCAGTAGGCTACAACTTCCCCATTGATGGAGGCGTCCCCACCTTTGCCATTAGGCAAACGCCGTTTTAGATCAGCCATGATAGAAAGTTTAGAAAGTTGTTATTCTTGTTCATGGTAATTCAGAGGTCATTTCCATCTTGAATTTACAGCTTGTGTGGGTATCGTTTGCTTTAATGCGTTGGTAAATTCGTTAACTTACAAATTCTTAAATTAGAAAACAATACACTTGATTTACATTACAATTTTAAATGCAATGTCCGCATATCTTTACTTTAAAAGAAAAAAATATATACACATGGTCACATGAAACAAGATCACCTTTTAAGACCTTTTAAAGTCTTTTGCTTGTTAGCTCCTCCTGCTGGTTTATTGATGCTAATACAGAGGAATGCTGATCAAAATGAGTTGTTCAAAATTTCTTTTGACCTGCATTTTACCGTAATTTTTGCACATACATAATTTAACAGAGATTTCCCTAACGAATTTTTGTGTTAGGGGAAATGTGCCTTAGCAACTGAGAAATACTGTATTAAACGTTTTATTAATAAAACTGTGTGTATGTCAATCAAACCCAAATCACCTCATAGTCCTCAAGAGTAGGGTATTTTTATTTAAAAATTAAAGCATATACCAATAATACAAGCCATGATGTTGTAAACTTATTCATGTTACATTCTATTTGGATTTTCACAGCAGAGGAACAATACGAAAGCAATGAGGCAAATAGTATCTTCCAAACTACATCTATTTCACTATAGAACAGGATTCAAATTAAACAAAAACATTGTTTTTTCCTTGCTTTTTGAAACTGAGGTGTCAGTGCCAAACATTTCAACCAAAATCACAGGACAATTAAAAAGCATAAAATATTAAAACACTGATCAACGCGTGGTTTCTGAACAAAATCTTGAAAACGGCTCGGGTGAAATGAAGAAGCGGAAGGTCAAATACTCAGGTGGCATTGAAATATTTCAGAGATTAAAACAGATGAGGCACAGGCCTCTGTATTCACATTCAAAAATCACTATTTCATCTTTGTGCTTGTTTTAGCTTTGTACAATAGTGCATAAAGACATACTATGCTGGTAGGGCATTCTTCATCATTATTCCATTGATATTCATTTCAACATAAAAAACTTACTCCAGATTCTCTTTAAATATATGAAAATTACTGCTATGTGGATATAATCCAAGCTGGTTTGGCCCAAGATCTAATTTGTGTGTGTTTGTATAATACACTTTTTTGCTGGTGCCTGTGTGTCTGTTACTCTTTTCTGGCAACACTGATGGTCCGACAGATGGAGGGTTCTGTAGGAAGTAGAGTCTAACTGAGAGTGAGTAGGCAGTGATTTGGGGGAGGGGCATAAAAAACTGCTAGCCCCTAAACTGCAATCTTGGCCCTGCCGTACCAGCCTATGAACCATAACGTTGATTAAATGTATTGTTTGATTCATATATTACACTTACTCTTCAGCTAATGCTAACAGAGCTGAATTTGATCAAATACTTTTACTTGTCCCTGATTAATTGCATGGAATCATGGTAAGGAATGCATGAACAGAATGCGTTAACAGAATTTCCATACTCACTAAAAGACTATTGAGATAAAACAGTATGTTCTGAAATGGACACGTTTGGTGACTTTGGAAATCGTTCTTTTTCAGCAAGGCTGTCCCGGCAGACACAATACAAAACCAGAAAAAGGTCCATCAGGGTGACAAACAGCATGTAACAGAGCCAAAGAGGTTTGGCTCAATGGAATGTTCCAGGTTCAGAATCACTGCAGCACTGTTGACAGCATTAGTGGCATTATTTTCTTTAGTGAAGCATCTTTGTTAAAACACTCAATTACTAAAAATGTTTCCTCTGAATCATCTAAATCATTTAATTGATGGTGGGAATGTTACTGACACTGCTGTGAATTTGTTTTATGTAAACCGTATGATATAAATTTAGCTGGGTTAACTGGCTTTACCAGAGTTACACAGGCAAGACCATTAAGCAATTTTGTTTCAAGTTTGCTAAGGTAACTTCTGAAACAGTGTGCATTTTAACATTTATTGTGTGGCCATATGTATGAGCATATGTATTTCTTTTCTAATCAACATTATGCCACAAATGGTGCCAATAATGCTCGTACTAATATTCCCTTAAAGAGTAAAATGTATCATTTTATATTACAACTTGCTTTGTCTGTTAACTGTACCCTTGTTGATCAGTTTTACATCAGTTTTTCAGTAAGGGACATGTTCTTTGCAAAACAATTAAATAAAATACTAGACAGCGTAAAACAATAACTGATCAACAGAGATTTAGTAAAACAGCAAGAAAGTTTTACTGCGGGAATTCCAGATTCTTCACTTTAAAACAGGATAAAAATATATAAATGCTGGTTTCATGTACACAATTCCACATGTTGGTCTTAAAACTCGCTACGGTTTTCAAAGTTTTGAAATACAGGATTAAGATGTTTTGTGGACCAATCACTACAGTCTTTGGCAGTGTAATAACAGCACTAAAACATAGAGACAAAACAATTCCAATAAATAGTCACTTATTTAAAAACAAATAATAAAATTCAACCACTCAGTACCAACTAAACACAAAAGCGGTTGAGCAATAATAAAACCACTATGATAAGAGCAGCAATTAAAGCATGTTTTTGTCATTCTTGTTTCCGGTGAACTACCTTGAGGCCTTGAACTAGCAACATTAAAATATCAGCAGTCTGTTTTCAAGCTCCTGAAGAAAACTTCCTAACTTCAGCTCAGAGCTGCCTGGAAGAAAACATCTCATTAAGAACATGTGACTAATTAGAAAACAAAAGGAAACAACTGGAGTAATAGCAGTACTGTTAAAAGAATGTCGGAAGATAACCTGTATTAAAATTCCAGTGTTGTACTTCCTGCTGGATCATATGAGGTCACTGATTAAAGATGCTTATTCCATCAGCAGAGACTCTGTCATATCAGAAGCGTTTGCATATGATCACACACAAATGTCTGCTTATCGTTTCATCTTGCTCATAATTAAAAACAAGTTACAAATTTACTTGCTCATGCAAACTGCAAGTCTCAGCAAAGCCGTACGAGCTGCCATCTTGGGCAAATACTGATTATACATTTTAACTAATCAGACACGCAGACACACGTATAAACAATGTTTAAATGTAACTAGCGCAAAACAAGCCATCAAAATAAACCTAATAATGAGTCACAGTAACCTGGACATCCAGGGCAAAAACATCACAACTATATATGTCCTGTTGTCGTGATTTCTGCTATTGACACAAGCTATGATTTACAAATTTAACATTGGATACAGTGTTTCGGCATTTCGATACATGAAACCTTGAGGTGCAGCATCAATACTTCAGCTGAAGCTTTTCACAGGTTATAGCATCCAACAACACGCAAACCAAGAAGGCAAAGGTATGCTTGGAAAACATACAACGCTGTGTACTGAGATCAGTCTCTCACCTAATCTTAGCTAATGAGACTATGACAGGCTGTAACACCACACTGCTTTCAGATCTGCTCAACGACATCTACAAACAACCATATGGACCCAGACAGGACAGAAAGACACATATTAAGGCCATTTTGTATTAAATGTGGTAGGCTAACCTCTCTCTAGAGACCAACCGCACATACAGAGATAAAGTCTGATAATCATTATAGCACATAGTAAACAATTTTTCTCCTTTCAGCTCTCTCTGTGGTTCCAGCACACACACACACACACACACACACATTCATACATACATACAGATATAGTGACAGTTTAGATTGCCAATAGGTTGATCTTTCAACATATGACCAAATGTACACACTCACACACACTTTACAACAAATTTTATAGTTACCTTAAGTAATAAATCCTGTAAAAACATCTTAGCTTTAAATGGAAAAATTGCTGTACTTCAGGCTCAGAAATTGAAGAGGCCACTAAACCTAATAAACATTTACATAATCTCAGACAAATGGAGGCCTTGGTGCTTGGTGCTTGTTATTGTGTTCATACCATGTGACTGCATACAAAGTTTACACGCATACAAACATTGTTGTGTTTGAGCAATAATGATCTGCTAAGCATTATTATGTTGTTAGGGCAATACTTGTGTATTTCATAAATGACCAGTAGTGTTACTGCAATATTACTGGTAATAAATAAAGTATATTTAATAACTGATTGGTGTCTTGATTAGGCATAGGAAGTTATTGGCGAGCGGGTGGAATTGTGGGTAAAATCCAATATTGGGCCTGCAAGGGTTGAACCTAAACTTCTGTTGTATACAAAACATGAGATTTGAATACTGAACATCAATCCCTGCCCCATATGTTCAGATGAAGGTCAAGGAGTGGTGAGAAGGTTGTGCACTCATGGAGGCTTTACTCTTCTGAGGTCCTCTGAAGCTGTCTTTCATACAGGCTGAGTACATGATGAACAAACTGATACTGCTCCGCCGTCTGAATCATCCCACCTCTACACACACACACACACACACAGCAACAAAAACAACAGCATGATACCAACTTTAATGTAATCCATCCAAAGAATAGCATAATCACTTTTATCTTAAGTTATAAACTTCACCTGTCATTAATCAAACTCAGGCACTTAGGTTTATACAGCGTAATGTAAATATAGAGAAAATACTTTGTACCTGTCCAAGCGTAGCTGGCTGGTGGTCTTGAGGATGTCCACCACTCCTTCATTCCTTAGCTGCTGGCACAAGATGGAGGTAGCAATGAAACAGCCCGTGCGTCCAATCCCTGCGCTATGAGTGAAGAACATGACAGAAGAACCGAGGTGGACAAAAACGTACTGGTCCAATAGAGACACTGTCCAATAAAAATCTGTAATCTGTCAAATTTAGATATTAATCTACCAGTTAGAAAAATCCTACCACTTAAATACCTTGTGCATTAAGTAATTTTGATAGATTGTATAGATAAATATGTGGATAAATATATATGTTCTCTCAGAGTTCTTTTTGTTGGTACCTGCAATGGACAATGACAGGACCACTAGTGGGCGGAGACTGTTTCCTTGCTTCCTCCACTTCCTGAACCAATTCCAGCAGAGGCGGGGCTTTATCTGGAGTTTTCTGATCTGGCCAGGATGTGTACCAGTACTGTCTGAGAGTGCGCTGCTCACCCTCACTCTACACACATACACATTCACTTATATAATAATGCATATTTCAATTCATTAACACAAATGTATAAATTATACATACATACACCAAATACCACACGTTTTATATCACTTTAAGATACACACACATTGTGATTAACTATATTTTCATCAATTATATGAAACACTGCATCTCTATGAATATTTGTTGCCATGACAGCAATGCCCCCAGAGGAGACACTAAGAAAACACACTAACAGAGAGAAAAATATTCCACTTAACCTGTACCTCTCTCTTTCTCTGCCTCTCATCTTTTCCTCTTGTTCACACAGAATAATATTATTAACATAGTACAAACTACTTTTCAATGTAGTGACGGCTTTTAAACATCGAATTTAATATTTTTCTGGAGAAGACAAAAAGTGGTTTTACGTCACTTTTTCTTTTTTGGTCTATGGCATCTTGTTGATAAAAGGATGTACATAACATATTGTTCATAACATAACAAAACATATAGTCATTTGTTGTGACTTCTAAAGCCTTTTTTGGTATATAAATTGATAAGGATCTTTCAATCAGTGGACTAAACACGCAAATAGTCATTTTTTTCATACATTACACATCATACAGTACACATCATACAGTACACATTATACAGTACACATTAGTTCATCCACATAAAACAGACCTTCACAGTGAATATCCTTAGACTGTAGTCATCTGCTTGGATGACCTGTTTGACAGTGATCTCGATACCCTCACAGACTACACTGTCCTCTGGCCAGTATTCTGTGCATTTCTGTCAGATACACACAAATATGTTTTTATTAGATTCATCTATAAAACCAGCACGTCATTTATAACTATCCACAAAACTAGAATCAATTTTTTAGTATGTGATACTGCAAATATGATTCCTATGTATACATATATATATATATATATATATATGTATGACACCACCTTACATTCTATTTGCTACAAATTCTGCTTTTTATTGCATTACAAAAGCACCTCTAGACAGGCGTAAGGCTGTGTCCCACACACCAGATAGAATATGGCATTATACTGTATGTGTACTGTAGATAACCAGACCTCGTTTTTCTCTTCGATGTTGGTGATCATGACGATAATGTCAGAGCGCTCCTGCCAAACCATCCTCCAGAAATCCCCCACTGTGTTTACAGTGGGACCCTGTGTGGCGATGTATGCCTTCGCTTTTCCTCCATAGCCCTAAAAACAGCATTAGATAAAAACACTAAACACTGTTTTTCTATGCGATGGGAAGGATGTGCTTAAATTAGCAACATTTCACAAATGGGTTAGAAATTGGATACATTTTCGGGTAGTATATGATCCCAGCATAAACATAAAACTGTTAACAAAGAATGTGAACGTATTAATTTCATTTATGACTTGAACATGTTTTAGCTAAACTGTATGAGAAATCTCTGCAGAAAAGTCGCAAGTAAGAAACAATATTTACACTGATAATGTATTTACACTCATAAACCTGATAAAAAGTCAGACCCTTGATAATGCTATGTGACTACAGATTTCCTCTATCAATTCATTACACATAAAATGCAAAGTGACATTTGGAACTAATACACACCTTCAAATAATTAGCGTTGATATAGGTGTCTAGAAAATCACCCTCTTCTTTTGCTTTTAAGCAAACTCTGCTATGTGTGTCTGCAATTAAGAGACAACAAGATCTTATGCAAACAAAGATCAAGAGCACAACTCAATAGACAAATTATAGGGTTAGCTATGTACAGAATGGTATACACACTTGGTAGTATGGTTTTGTAGCGATTCTTTCTAACCACGCCGGGAAAGCTATATTCCTTTGGGTCCACAAAATTCATGGGTGTTTCCTGTTTGCAGTGGAACCACAAGATGATTGATCACGAGTACTAGTTTTAATGTGTGTATAAGCAT
The DNA here is from genome assembly GCA_036877585.1 of Botia kubotai. Taxonomy (NCBI): domain Eukaryota; kingdom Metazoa; phylum Chordata; class Actinopteri; order Cypriniformes; family Botiidae; genus Botia; species Botia kubotai. The sequence continues at coordinate 29,972 of JAZGTI010000004.1, forward strand.
GTTGCTGTGACACTCACATAGAACTCTGCCTGCAGTGTCGCGTCGTCCAGAGCACGCTTGTGTAGCTGCTCGGGTGTGAGGGGGTTGGATGCATTCTGCAGGTATTCCTGTGTGCTCTGCTCTCTGGGGGACAGCAGGGCTCCATAGGGCTCTGTAGTGCCGGGGGTGCACATGTCCAGAGTCAGCGACACATTTGAACCTCTCCTGCAAATCAAGGAAGAGTTTCTGTGATTTAGGGGCATGTGACAGCAATATGAATTTCAAACACATAAATCACAACATACATCATAGATCACATGGATCACTACAACCTGACAGAAATAAGTAATACATCAGTATAGACAGGCCTCAACTCCTTTGCTAATGGTAATTCTTCTGTAAATGCTTATTAAAAGCAGCATTTTAAGTATTTATCAGTTTAAATACTTTTTAAATTGGTCATTTTAATTTATTTAATTATGTCGCAAATAATTAACCCTTCCATTATCACCACCTCTTCGGTTATGATATTTCCTTATTAGAACATTATTGAGACATAATACACATAGTTTAACATGTTCGTGCTACAGAATAGCATGTAGCATTACCTTTCCTGCAAGCCCACAGGTTTAACAGAGAGAGTGACAGGATCAGCCTCAGTCTTGATGTCCATAAAACAGTCGAACACGGGTGTCTCAGGAACAGTATCCAGCTCATAGAAATCTTCCTGTTTAGCATCTGTCCATTCTGAATATGTGAAGGAGGGCTGCCGGCTCATGGACTGACGACGGTCGTCAGGGAAGCAGGAGGGGTTGCCAGGCACCAGGGTTTTCATACAGAATAACGTCTGTTGTAAAAGCATAAGGAAGAAAAGGAAAGTTCATGTTTACATGAAGTTTTACAACATACACTTTAATGTTTATTATTTTGCTTTGTTCAAATCAGCAGCTATGACACTACAGTGCAAAAGGCTATACCAAGCTAACAGGAAACGTTCTCAAAATGTTGGCTAACATTCTCTAAAAAGTAAAAGTTATCAATAACATTCTTGTAGTAACTTTTTAACGTTAGATATCATATATATATATATATATATATATATATAAAATGTTATTCTGAAGGTGTTAGTGTAACGTTTAAAAAATGAATTTACAAAATGTTTGCTTAGCATTCATGCAACGTCTAAAACAAACGTTTTAGAAAACGTAAAAAAAAATGTTTTAGAACAATCAAAATAACATTTTTAACATTTTTGTTACTTAAATACTCACTCCTGTACCGAGGATGACTACACCTAAGAAGAGTGTGGCTATGAGGGGTAACAAACTCTCCACCCTCCAAATCTCCATCTGTAAACAAGTGCATCTGTTATCACTTCAAAAACTTCTGTTATCACTTCTTCCAAATGTACCTTCTTTTCCATTTCTTTTTAGTCAATGAATAAATATAATTGATATTGTCACCTGTTGATCAGAGGCATCACTGGTGGAGAGGAGATACTGCAGAAGATCCAAAACTTTATGTGCTGCTGGAAAGGCCCTGTATCCATTCAGCATATAAAGAACCCACAAACCCTGAACACAGCAATAAAACACACTTAGTTATAACACAATACTCTTCCAAATGGTAACTATATACACGTGCTTTGCAAACAGAAAGATTTTGATCCCAACTCAGGCCAGATGACAAAGTGGTGGGGTATAATCTTCATTATTAGACCTTTTCAAACATTTGAGATTTAAAAAAAGGCAAATTTGTAGCTGCATTACTCAAATGTAGCGAGTTGAAAAGCGAATGTGTTTCAAGAATGTGTGTTTGAGTTTAGGGAGAGCAGAGTGTGCCTTTATTCTGAAAGAACACTTAATTATTTGAGGAAAAATGATCTCTGAATGTACAGTATAATCTGTGTGCGGTGATGTGCATGAACTCACAGTGAGTTGAGACAGTGTGTACAGCAGGAGGAAAGCACCAGCTGTAACGCTTGCTTTCAATATTCTCCCCCACAGAGCAGCTCCGACCCCCGGCAAGGGTTCGTGGGTAGGTGGGGTGGCGCTCTCCTGCTCTTTTGGTGTGTCCTCTTCAATTGGGCCTTCTGCCATGCTTCTCTTGAAATGTCCTGTCTTTAAAGAGCTAAAACGTACACAGAGAAAAAACATACTGTACTGTACCGTTGTTTGTACCCCAAAAATTTAAAAACACGCGTAAATACAGCACAACAAAAAACAGCTACTTTCATCCAATTGGGCGCAAGAACAGTACAGTAGTGTAAACTACAGCTTACGGTATAGTACACACTACACAGTTAAATACATTTTCATAATTCATGGCAATGCTGTGGGAGGAATTACACATTCACAGGTGGACTATGCAAATGAGACAGTATACAGTGTCATATACAGTGTGAACTGCACTGTACCAGCATTATGATAATTGCCACTCAGAATTTATTTAGTAAATTACATCATATTCATTGTCTGATTTTGCATTGTTTCTGTTGTATCAGGCTAATGACATTTTCTATACCCCAAAACCCTCATACAAATCTGTTCACATAATTAGATTTAAAGTAAAGCATTAATTATTAATTTAATAACTCAGTGAGGATCACCTAAAATGTTCACCTAAACGTTTGTTTTCGGCATTTGTTTGATAAAATTCTATAACAGAATAGACAATTATGGGATAACCTGTACAAACACACAAAAGCAAAAACCCAGACAGAGCAGGTTGTGTCACCTTTAGTGCAGAGTCAACACTCAGTGCTGGAGTGGATCATGCTGATCAATACTCACACACACACACACACACACACACACACACTAGCTACGTTTACAGGAAAAACAGTCACTTCAGCACAAACACGCTCATCCCCCTTCACTCCTTCATCTCTTCTAAACCCTCCTCTCCATCAGTTCCTGTATTTCTCCTCTCTTCTATTCTCCCAACCCTATTCCTTTATTCTTTCATCTTTCTTTAATGTTTACCCTCTGACCTTCATCTGTCAATGTTCTCTCTCCATCCAGTTCTCCTTCATCCATCTTTGCCTCCTCTGTCTTGCTCTGTTCCCCTCTGATGAATATTATTAATTTTCTTATTCCTGAACTCTATTCATGCTGCAGCTAAATGCTCTTGAATTATCAGAATGAGCTTTAGAGAGAAGAGATCGCTGTGTTGAAGGATACACAAATACACACACACACAAATGTGCGCGCACCAAGTACACACTCCTCAGATTGTCTTTCATCAAACCTAAGCATAATCAGCTCATGCCACTTGCTCAATCAGCATTCATTCCCCAGTCACAAACTGTCCAACAGGGAGAAACAGAGAAAGAACAGCCTCTGTCTGCAGGCACTGTTATCTCAATAAAATGTCTCCACTACTGAGACATTGAAAACATCTTTACTTTACTATAAGAGATCAATTAGTAAAGGAAATAAGACTATATTTGTCAGCATGTTTCCTTTAGCCCCAATAAAGAATACAATAATATATTGATAAAGGAGTTTTAACCTTATGGTAAGTTTTATAGACCAGGTAGTTCTGCTCTTATAACTGGAGTAGTGTTTGAGAGGTGTTCCAAGAGTGCTGAAATTTAGCATAACAGCTTTGGGATGTTCGTAAAAATGAAACACAGTATCGCAGGGTGGTTGCCAGGGACACCAGTCAAAAAAACAGCTAAGCAGGCATTATTCAAATATCTAACTGCAGAATGCTGTGATTGACCAATCAGAATTAAATATTCCAGACAGCCACGTAATAAACAACAGTACCAAACTTGTTATTGAAATAAACTGCATAGTTGCATATCGTTTGCTCGAAAGAAAAAGAAAGAAAGACATTTTTTTCTAGAAACAATAAAGCACTTACTTTATAAAAACGCAGAGCTCACATGACAGTGACAAACGTCTCTCTCAAAAGTCAAGACCTTCATCAAACTAGGAGCAGTTCTGTAAAGGGCCCCAGAAATAAAGAAAATGTGAAAAACTAAAAATATGCAACATAAACCAGGGTAAAGTACAATGAGGTGGATTAATGTATGTATATGTATTACATTAGCATCTCAATTTCTATAGCAGTAGATCAGAATTCCTACTCATGCAGCTCTGTACTGAGTTGTACAGATGGTGATACAAGCCAAGGACACTGCACGCCAAGTTAACCAACAGCAGAGTCACTAAGCGGTATCGAATAAATAGCCCTTCATGCGTGTCTATCACAGAAACATGACAGGTGGTCAAAATATAGCAGGACATATTAGAAATCCAAGCTAGACATCCAAGAATTAAGGACAAAATAGATGATTATCCAGACACAAGACAATAGGGAACTTGAGCAGTGTGTAAGGTCTGTGGAGGACATGTCTAAAATCTTAACACACACAACCTTCTTTTCGGTAAACAATAGCTGCAGAGGTCTGGTCTGGTGATGACGTGATCTACATTGGCATGGGGGTAACCATGGAAACAAATACACTCAGCGGCAAACGGTTTATATGGAACCACAATCAACACCCCCACACACACACAGATATACACACTCTAACACCCCCCTCATCCCCACAGACAGACACACACACTATTGCACACACAAACACACAAGGAGATCTTGCAGCAGACATAAAACAACGAACCAAACAGCGGAATAAAGTGGAATAAAACAACTGTTCTCATCTGACTCTTGCAACATTTATGGAAATTGTTAATGAAACTGAGTGTTTAAAATAAATAGAAAATTGATTTTTTTCAGTTCAAATAAGACATACTTTTATTATATTGAGTTTTGCAGTGAGGTCAACCATGTGCTAAAGTTAATTTAAAGCCATATTTACTCATTTGAATATTCACATATTCAGTTAGCAATCCTAACCAATAGGTTAGGGCAATAAATGTTAACAACTGTAAAATACTTTATTAGCATGGCAGTACAGTAATTTGAAAGTAAAGTCTTTTCATTTTGAATATGTTAAAAGGCTATATTCATAAAGAAACTATTTTTAATTCTCCTTAGTTAAGAATTAGCTAATGGTAATACAAAATTGTTCCATGTTAATAGTTTTGATGAAATGACAGAGAACAATATTAAACAGTGAGAGAGCGAGAGAGACAGAAAGAGATTACCTGCTTAATAGCAGCCTACACTATAGGCCTTGAGTTTCATTGTGCTTGCTTGTATTAGAGGATTACACTTTATGCTGGATGAGTTAAACCTGTGTTTTTGTTCTGCCGACTGGGCCCAATGCCCAATATAGCGCCGTATCTTTGGATTTCCATGAATGAAAGCAGTTATGGCTTTCTAAGAAGCCATCATCCTGTCCACCTCTCAACACATTGCTGATGTGATTACCTGACACTGTATACAGACACTGTATACACTTCAGAGAAAGACAAACATTGAGCCAGAGATGGGAAAGAGAGAGAGAGAGAGAGAGAGAGAGAGAGAGTCTGTCATGGGCAAAAGATTATTTAGAACGGTGTCTTTGTTTATTATAGGTATCATTGGTTTTAATATGTTTATTAAAAGCCCACCTTTTTTAATAATATTATTATTATTAAAATATAATATATTAGTTCATAATGAACTAACATTCATTACAATGATCTAAAGTCTGAATTTAAGCATGTTTTAAAAAAAAACATATCAGACTTACTGGCAGCCCTCTCACACAGATACAGGATAACAGTCGGTCTGGAAAATATCAGGCATGTAGCATAAATGACCAGATAGTCTACACTTGTTGAATGCCGGGCCATTTTCACAAATGCAAATAGCCTCCATATCATAAAAATCCAACTATTGAGCTCTTTCATATCATCCTCCACAACTGTAAACGAACCCATTAACCAAATCTGTTGTCTTTCACAATAAACACGAAGCCCTATCAATTTATAATGCAGGCATAATAAAAATGGATCCGCCTCCAGCTCTGAACAAACATATCATAACAGGTGCCTGTCAGTCAGCTGTGTACAACAATCCAAGACCACCAAACGTTTCCTAATGACAGTAAGAATAACCCGGTAAACGCCATTAAGATGGTGAGGAAGTTTTTTAAAGCAAACCCTGAATAGGTGTACGGTCACCATACCGAAACGCCCCGCTCATTGACTCGCTTCGCCTATTCATTGAGAATAACGCTGCGTCGAAATAGCGTCTCAGCGTCCTCAAAACACGACGCGCGCATCCACGGGACGAACGGTACGACGAAAAGGAAGGTAAATTATAACGCAAACCGCACGATATACGGCAAATACAGATGCGCTCTTACCTCTCAGATAGGTGAAAGCTGTGGAAATGAGCGCGGAGATTCGCGCAGCATCATTAATATTCATATCACAGCGCTCACGGAGACGCGCGGAGGAAGAGCAGGCAGCGGGAGACGCTGCAGTGGCTGCAGAGCTAAACATCGACCCTCAATATGAGCCCGCCTCTCTTCCCTCACAATCACAATGAGGAGGGTCTTACTATGCTCTCTATTTTCACATGCAATTTTTTTGTTTTGAGATCCCTTTTGTATAATTTCGAATAGGTGTTGACGTGTGAGGTGCTGTCTATTGTGAGGAGGATGGTGTGATGCTTCGCTTCAGGTGGCATCTGGAGGTGTAACCTAGGCAACGTATCTGGCAGCAGAATGGGGTGGAGGGATGTCGGAGATTACTATGAGTATTAGTGCACTCCTCTTTCCCTCAGCACTCACATTAACAACTGCATCATTTCCTTTAGCAACTAAAAGCGTACTATAGTTTTTGCACCGGGTCTTTCGTTCGTTCCTTCGTTAGTTCGTTCGTACGCCAATGAATCTGTAAACAGGTTAGTTATCTGCTTCCATCTAGTGGTGTAAAGGCAGTATACACGACGGCGCCCTCATTCAGTAATATATCCCAGTGGTTTTTAAACTGGGGCCGCGGCCCCATGCGGGGCCACCAGATGGCGCTAGGGGGGCCGCATAGAAATGTCTAGTTTAGGAAATTATTTTAAAACCTTTACCTGTATGCAGGATTGTCCTTTGTAATTATTATGTATTTAAACAATAGAAATATTTAAATATAATACAATATTTTTATTATACGCATTTTTAATATTCAACATCAGAAAAATAAAGCTACAAAGAGAACTGATGCTATGGCATTGTATAAAGTCATTTGTTTTTGGTATAATCCAAATTCTTAAAGTAGAATAGTATGTTTGACAATGTTTTCATTATGAGTTTATATATTTATAAACTCATGATGTAAATAATATATTTTAGTAATTAGCAGTTGTGCAAGGACATGCAAGAAAATTGTTGTTAATGTTTCCAGTAAAATATTGCACATTATTGTGCACATTTCCATAGTTAAACACAAACTGTGTGTCTATTAATTTGATTTATTTTGTAAATCTGTTTGTGGAAATATAATTAGATACGTTTTAGCACTCATATAGTTTTCTAAAGTGTAGGTCTTACAAATTTACATACTTCTCAGCACTATGATCAGTAGTCTAAAAAAAGCTTCTATTGTGAGCAGGCAGATAAGAGTTTCACCGTTTTCACCACCAGAGATCTGTGTTTTTGACCACTTCCTGTTTAGTCATTGCATTTGCCTTATACTCTGTCGCGCTTACTGCCTGTCACCCAGGAGACCGCATACTTCGCTGAACAGTATTGTAAACCCCCGAAATTGTTGCAACACAGAGAACAAAGAAACACAAAGTGAGCACACAGCTATAGGCTTGATTATTAAGAAGCGTTTACAATGAAACACTGTTACAGGGCAGATGTACCAAACACTGCTGCAAAACTGTCCTTCTGAAAAAAGTTTCAATTGTGGGGAAACTAAAGTTTCTGAACTCTTCCGGTTGTCTGTATTTGTATGAATTTGTATAGCTTCTATATGTGATTTGGGATTTGGAAGGGCCTTTAGACTTTATAAATTGATGTTTGATGACACTATTTAAAGACCTTTTAATTAATACCTATAACACAGTCTAGGTTTGTAAAACGTTCTTAAAATAGTTGCATTGAGGGTTTGATGGCACCACAACACACTGTACCACACAGACATTAAAATAATAAAAATGACAAATAAACGCCTTCTAAATTCATAAAAACATTACTTTCAAAATGCTCGATAAAGTTGGTTACGTGGTTAATTTAGCCAGTGATGTGCGTGTTTTATTGAGGTCATCTGCAGACCTTAGTTCGCGATGGTGTAATACTGGTGTTATACTGGTGTTGATTCTTGTCTTGCGACAAGCTCCGTTTTAGAGGCGGGGTTATTCATTTGCCCCGCCCCTTTTACGAAGGAACAGAAAGTCAATGACAAAAGTTCATCCTGCAGCACCTGAAGCAGGAATGAGAAGTGCAGTCTGCGCCTCAGCGACGCTATTGTTACACACACTTTTTGTTGTCGTCTGAACCAAATATGAAATGACATAAAAGTGTTTTTTTGTTTTCCACTATGGGTCACCATTATTTACATCAAGCCAGTGTACTCCGTGCAAGTGTCTTCTTTTTTCTGCTAGTGTTGGTAAGTGTGAAAGAGTTCATGTTTATGTTTCAACCCGCCTTTATTTCTCTGTTAGGAATACTTAAAAGTAAATACTAGTGCCTCTGTTGAAATAGATAGGCATGTTTGTCGGATATCCTGTGTGCTATCGACTTTCGTGAAAACTTTTCTCAGCGCAATTTTATTAACTAATATTTAGCTTGTAAATTAGTGCTATGAAATCAAACGAAACGATCTTACGTGTGTTCATTTTTTTAAAATAAATAACTAGAAATAAATAATAAGAAGTTGACAGTGACATTTAATTGTTTTCAGATTCTTTGTAACGTGCGTGTTTTTACGCAAACTGATCCACTGTTTTGTGCTGCCTAAACGCACAAATTGGTTCGTGCGAAATTGCAAATAGCTTTCTTCTGTTTCTACTTAAAAACCTTCCCAAATCGCTTGATCAGAGATCTTATTCAACATTGAACATGTTTTTCAACAGTGATTTTGTTTCCTTCTCTCAGTTGGATGCGATAAGCAACAACTGTAAGCTGTGCTACCAGCGGTTTTCTTTATTATTAACAGTTCAAATGTGTTTGAAGATTTTCCATGATGTTCGGATTAACCAGAAGTGCGCCCAGTATCTATGCAAATGATACTGATTTATCTCATTTCTGAGTTTGCGTTGGTGTGATAGAGGAAGACAGAAAGCATTTGTGATGCTCCCAGTATAGATGTTTCTCTTATTTTCCACAGGGGACTGTAACCTCATCCAGACCCTTGAACAGATTCATATTTAGGAAAACAAAATGATTTTTTATAGGATGATTTTACAGTCTGATATCAAGGCAATCGCTCTGTTCTCTCCTCTTGCGCAAATCTGCGTGCAAAGTGCCTTTAACCTTAATGTGTGGTAATTAACACCATCAGGAAAGTACAGTGTTTTGCATAAACGTCTCATGAAAGTTAAGCCCAGTCCATTTAGGCAGAATAATCCGCCGTGGGCAGTAGTGGAGAGAAGGAAAACTGTGACATGGAGCTGCGGAACAGGGAAAAGAAAATGGTCCGTAGCTATACCTCCTACTCAACCATTCCCTTATTTATACTAATCTCACCATCTATTGTGAAATCCATTATTATGGGTGGTGTAGCTATTTGAAGAATTCTTTCACAGTAAAAATAGTTCCTGAGTTCTTTTATTTGAATGAAGTAGTAAACTATAGCAGCAGGCTTTAATGTGTGAATAATTTAAAATAAGATTTATAAGTTATTCACAATGATTGGAAGACAATAGATTTGTACAGAGAAATGGGTTAACATTTGCCTGACACTACAAAGCCTTCAACTGTGTAAAAATGAGAAATTAACTGAGAAAAGACAACGTGTTCCCCTAACTCGTACATTCATGTCATTCCAAACACGTATAACTTTTAATCGCCCACCAAATCCAGAAGGAGAAATGCTGATGAATGCACTGCTCACTGTTTTTCATATAGTGGAAGTGGGGTCAAGATTGTTGAGCTACATATAAAGCACAGGATAAACATAAAAGTTTATGCAATTTGTGTGCACAAAGATTACAAACAAACTACAATGTAATTTGTTATTCACTTACATACTCCACTTCGTAGTATGTTGCTCAACATTGCTTATTTTGTGTTCAAAGAAACTCATCTTTTTATATATATAAATGTGGTGTTGCAGTAATAAAACATGCATAAGACATCTAGCAGCATGTGTCCGTGAGGCATTCTGTCTCTGGGGAAGCAGACTTCCCTTTAGTCACTCTGTAAATTTTATCTCAAAATCTTCGCGTTGAATCTCAATGTATTTGGGCTTGTTTTAATTGGGAGCATCTGCTGGAAGTAACTGTTTTTCATGTTCTGTTTGTGTTTTATGAAAGTACAAGTGAAAACATGACAAAGCATCAAATCTCTTAAAATAACTTGCATATTTTAATCTTAATTTAAGATTTTAACATTGGTTGTTTTTATTAATAAAAGGCATGGTGGGCAATTTGTTTTTTGTTATGCTAGTTGAAAGTCTCATCATATCCTGAAAGGGGTATAAATACATATATATATATATATATATATATATATATAAAATACATTACAGAACATATCTTCTGTGGGTGGCGCAGATGTTGTCCAATCATTGCATTTGGTCCGAATGCAATGATAGGATGTCTTACCTGCCTGTCAAAATATGTATACATTCACTTGCATGGGGAGGCGTGGCTTTGGAAATTGCTTTAAAGGGAGGGTGGGATCTTTTGCTTTCAAAGCTAGGTGCTAGCCTCTCTGAAATTGCCTACTGTACCTTTCAAACAACTGACTTTTCACCTTAGAAAAAGTAAAAATTTACAGTGTATTTGTACACATCTCTTTGTTCAGAACAGATCGACATGAGACCAATATAACAAACGTAACAGAGTATTTATACTTATAATAGAAACATGTAATAGAGTGCTGGAAAATAATGAATACTGTTCTCACAGAATCATTAATACAGAATCATTAATACAGACCAGGATTGTACAATGTAGTTTTCATAGTTAGGAAATTAAATTCATTTTCTCAAGTTTAGATGTTCAATGATCTGTTTTCTGTGCCTTCTCGGAAAAGCTTGTGTCCAGTTTCATAATACCCTCTTGTAGAGCGTTCCTGGCCTCTTCCGTGGTGGAATAGATTAGGGACACACACCCACACCCACACACAGTTCTGTGTTTAATGTAAATTTTGGTCTATTCATTCACAGTTCAATGGCCTTATTGTACGCCATGGCTCTGTGAAATATGTGCACACGTAAAAATGTCAGGCTTTGTAAATTAGCATAATAAATAAATAGATAATATGTAACATGTATGCGAATATGCCGTTCGAGCTGAGTTGTTGGAATGCTGCTCTTATTATGTTATACTAGAGCAAACAAAATAATGACGTCAAGGCAGTAATTGGTGATTCATTTGTATGTACAGGATCTACAATAATTCAGTGTTCGTTGTAGTGTGTATGCACATTGTGTTATGTGTAATCACATGTTAGACTAACATTACACGTATCTTAACTGGAAGGTGGTTTAGACTTTAATTTACGTATTTGTGTATTCATATCGGTCTCATTTACTGTCTCACTCTCGGCACAGCACAGCTCAAATGTCAAACTTTCTCTGACTCTGTATGATAAAAACTGTCGTTCTTTAATGTTTCTTTATCTGACAGTTTGTAATTTTGGTTAATGTATCAAGGACAAGAGGTTATTTTAAGTGCACACACACACACACACACACAAATGTTTAAACACACACTCCAGGCTGTATTATGTGAGGTAGTCTGTCGGCATTGCTAGCAAGTGATTGTGGGTTTATCTGTATAGTGACCAGATGAAAGGAGAAGCAGTAACATGCAAATACAGTGTCTGCACGGTGCACAGCATTTGCCTGCTTTTAACAAGATTGTAAAGCGTGTTGGAGCCTAATAGGAAGAACACGGCTGTTATACTACCGTATCTTTAAATATGCAAATCTGGACAGTTACATAAAGGCATATTAAACAATTGCGATTTTTTTGTTTACATCTTTACATCTTCACAGCTTTACAGTATCACAATAATTTAAGTCTCTCTGTAAAGTGTGCTCGGATGTTACCACTACAGTGAAATCTGCCTTTGTCACACAAAGGTGTCTGTATTTCCTCTCTTGGGTCTTCAGTGGGTCGTCAGAGTGTCTTCAGATGGAAGCAGTCATGCAGTCAAGCAAGATGTGTTACAGAAATGCCACTTCTTAAATGTAAAATGAGGAAGTTAATTTTCGGTTTACTTGTCACCAGTCATTCTAAGAGGGACACTTGAGGTTCACTCCAGGAAATTGGCTAAAACATGTTGAACCTTACAGGGCAGTTGTCACTTTTCAATTTCAGATGTCCAAATGGAGCATTTGGTTTATGCTGTCTTTTGAAAATAAATTTCAGACTTCCCGGTCAGTGTTAAGGGGTTGTGTGTAACCAGAATAATCTGCTTCTTTTGAAAAATATTGAATCTTTTTGAAAGATTAAAGAATGTAAAACGGTTTTGGAATGACATGAGAGTGAGGAAATGATGACAGGAATTACGTTTTTGCCTGAACTCTTCCTCTAATTCCAGTGGTCGGGAAAATGACAATCAAATTTGAATTGTACTTTAAAATGTATTAGTAGGGTTTTTTAACATAATTAAATATTACCGTGTTGATGTGAGATCTGAGGCTATGTCCTTTTTATATTTACTAGCAAGGAATAGACCTTTAAAGGTTTTTATTTAAAGTAAAAAATAGCATTTGTAGTATTGTTGAAGTTTTACTGCTGTCATGGTGTAATGTCTGGAGAAGCACACTATATGTTGTATGGACGAATGTAGTTGCATTCTGGGTAAGGCCTCCTTCCTGCGGGCAGTGGAAGGACTGTTCTGTAGACCTGCTGATAAGAGCAGAGTGCATAGAAAAGCTGAGTTCTGGGGTTATCAAGTCCAAATGGACTGAAATGAGCATTTCCAGTTATGCAGTCTTACAAGTTCATATCCTTGTCTTATGTACCCTACCCAGCTAACAGTGAATGTTCTTAGAACATTGGCTAACGTTCCCTAAAAGTTCTCACAACATTCCCTCAAAGTTATCAAAAATGTTCTTGCAGTAATCTTTGTATAATGTTTGCTAGCGTTATATATCATATATAAAAATGTTATTCTTAAGTTGTTATAGTGGAACAGTTTAAAAACGTTACAGAATTAAAATGTAATGTTCTTATAACCAAGCGATAATGTTAATACAGTGTCTGAAAAACTGGATGCTTTGAACATTCCTAGAACATTCAAAACAACAGTGATTTTTAAAGTATTGGTTAAAAAACATGATAACTTATAATTCAAAGCTGGGTATTGATTTAAACTGCAGGTATTAGGTAAACTAAAGGGGTATACATACATGTACATGTCAGGTAAAATATTACTCAATATTACATATGTGAAAATATTATTTATTATTTAATGACATTCCAGTGACACTCACCAGTAAAGGAGGTGTGCCCTAAATATAATTGGCTTGTTACTGACTGACATTACATGTATATGATAATGATACAGTTCTAAAAGCTGTAGCCTCCGCATTGAAATGAATTGCACTGTTTAGTAATGACAACTCACTGTTGCAACTCTCAAAAACCACTGGAGTCATTTTTGAATTACATCATTAACTGAACAGATTACCAACAGACATGGGATAAGAAAGCATTGATTTGAAAAACAGTGTAATAATTCACGTTAAGAGATCTCATGACCAGTTAGAACTATCAGCACCTTCTAACTGGTCAGGTATGCTTAATAAAATATGCTGTCTATGCTGTTCTCAAATTTAGTGATTTAAAAAAGATATACTTTGGAGATATAGTGTATAGAGTTATGCATTCTGTGTTGGCAATATTTTTCTTTTTATTTATTTATGGTTGGTGCAGTGATCAAAAAATATGATTTTAGAGAGTTTATAGCTTCTTGTACAGGAGTTGTGGCCACGCAGAACAGAAAGAAAGACAATATACACAATAAATGTTAAATCTGTAACCAGAAAAAAATCCTGTTTTATATCAAATTATAGAAAAGCTGTATATGTCATTCTAATTACATAGTGGAGAAGAGAAGGAGAATTTAGGGTATAACAAAGAAATATTAATATTTGGCTGAGGGATGTGAAACAAAATCTACACCTACCAGTCTGAGGTTTGGACACACATTCTTCTTCATTAGTAGCAGTATTTTCAATACAAAACAATAGTAAAATCACCAAAACTATGAGAAAATTTTATCATAATTGTTCTATTAATAATATTAAGTTTTAAGCAACAAAGGGATCCATAGCTTTTGGAAGTAATGAAGGTCTTGGCTTTTATTTAAACATATTGCATGGGTTACACCAGTATTATTGTACGCACTTGGCATGACAATGATGAACTGTACATCCATGAGATGATGGGAACTTCCTTAAGAGAAGTGCATATAAAGCTGAAGTGGAACACAGCCCTGTATACCTCAAACCAACAGATTCATCTGCATAGGAGAGCAGTGCTATTGATCTTGTTAACACTCCAAAGTGATTTGGAGCAAATTTTCAAAAATCGGTTCTTGATATTTTCACATTCTCCATTAAAAAAATCTCACACTTTATGTATAATTTATTTGAATGGGACAAAAATGAATACTGTCATCAAGAAGAAAACAGTAAAAAAACTTTCACAGATTATTGAAACAAAGGAAAGAATTAGGAAGGTACACCTCACAGAAAACATACAAATAAAGATAATTCTAGATGTTTAACTGCTATTTGGATTATTGCGATTGCTATTGTATTGTATTATAGAACTGCTGACTTACTGAACTTATTTTTGTGAAAACCTCAAATTAGACCAGAATTGTTGTTTTTCATTTATTTTGCCTGTAGCTTGTAGCTTTAACTAGCGCAAGCTCATTCTGACTCATTTTGCCAGCACAGGTCACATACAATATAGATGATATGACTGACAAGATTTTGTTTTCTTCCTCAGATCCCGTACGGGCATTCTGATTGTAAGTACAATCATCTCAAAAGTTCTAACTTTCATTTGTACTGTTCCATTTTAGCTTAAGTCACATGACCTTATGATGCAACAATAAATAATGTCAGCTGTTGCCTACACTGATGTTGTGTCTGTAATTAGGTATATTGTGCCAATACAAGTCAAGCTCCTCGACGACAGACATCACTATTCTTGTTGGAGACAGCTCCTCCTGCAGTGTGCAGAGTGCCAATATAACAAACACTCAGTCTAGCATCACAGTGACTGGATTGCAGCCTGGAAATACATACTTCTTCAGAATCAACTGCACAAATGTGTGCTGTGAAAACTTCACCACCAGTAAGCCTCTCCTACTTCTACTACTGATTTGTTTCAGTTTTTTTAGGTGTGTGTCAAACTATGATCCTGGAGGGCCCCTGTTTTCTGTTCTGCAGAGTTTAGATTGGAGGCTGTCAGCTCTGGCCTTCAAGGTCCACTCTTCTGCAGACTTTAGCTCCAACCCTGATCAAAAACACCTGAACAAGCTAATCAAGCGCTATATTGGGTGGTGGCCATTTTGGAGAGGTGTCTGAAATCTTAGCAACTTAATTCCCTGCATTTATACCCACAACCCAGCTAACAGGAACATTCTCAGAACGTTGGTATGTTTGATTAGGGTTGGAGCTTAACTTTGTATTACAGTGGACCTTTAGGACTTGAGTATGACACCTGTGTTTGAAGTAAGGATGCCACTGTTGTCCAGAAAGGTGCAAAGCAAGCCTGTTTCCCATTCTTGTCACCTTCTCAATCACGCATTCATGTACCACATTTCTATATGCTTCCTCATACCTTCAGTCACTTGCAGTTTCTCAGCATTTCTTTACTCTTTGCACAATAGCAGGAACAACCAGCAATCTGACTATCACGCAATTCAACTCCACATCAGTCTATCTCAACTGGACGGGCCAGTCACCCCTGGCCAATCAAAATTTTACTCTGCGTAAGTGTCAGCCAATCACAATCAACCCCAAATCTCTCTGCCTCTTTAACACAAAATGATAAAGATATAACTTCAGTGGTTGGTGTTGGTGTTTATAAACAGTTGAATGATCTTATTAAGAGAACATTCAGGTGTAACTTTGCTAATTATGTGTTTAATGTTAATAAAAGAAGAATACAGTTTGCATAATATATATTTCGAGTGATGTTACAGTGTGTATGTGTAAGCATATGTATTAGTAAAAATGATCATTTCCGATCGATTCTGATCATTTCTATAAATCTACAATGAAGATTATGAATTATAAAATGAAAATGAATATTAATGTGTGTGTTTGGGTGCCCATGTCCACTCTCTTGCACTCACAGACCCAGAGATGGTTAGTAACCTGTCTGTGTCTTCCATCACTGTGAGCTCGGTAAACCTGAGCTGGACGCCTCCATATGGCATCAGCCCGTATTATAGAATAGCTTGGGATGTAAACTCATCCTACCGGCTCACCACTAACCAAACCTGCATGCAAATCTCACAACTCACACCCGGCACCAAATACACCTTCCGTGTCACTTCGGTGGCGTCTGATAACCTCACTGAGGGGCCTGCTCATGAGATATCCCAAAACACAAGTAAGTAAAGGAGGAAGAGCAGCTGAGAGGGTTTAGCTGTGTCTGTATTTTATGTGGAGTAAATCAAAGCAGGCCGTGTGTATGGATGCCCGTGGCTTTTAAATGTACTTGGATGTCAAGGTTAAAGAAAGTCTATTACTTATATACAGGTCCAGCACAGGTGGAGAACATCAGTGTGCTGAGTCGCAGTAACAGTAGTCTGACCGTAGACTGGACAGCTCCTCCAGGTCGTGTGGATTCTTATATGGTAAACATATCCAATGCTGAGCTGAATGTGATGCAGAGCCTGACCATGCAGAATGCCAGCAGCATAGACATCAGTAACCTCACAGCAGGACGAGTCTACAACGTCACGGTCACATCTGTCAGTGGAATTCTAAAGAACATCTCATCCACAGTGTCAAATGCCACCAGTGAGTCAGAAAAGCCTTACACACTCTTTTTCTCACCACACAACATCAAACACGACATTTATACATTTACACCGGTACAATAATTTTAACCCATGCTTGGAAAGTGAGTCATGTTCACAAGCTGCTTACAAGCTACAGGCAAAACAAGTGAAAATGGTCAGTTTTGGTCTAATTTGAAACGTAAACATTTTTTCAAAAATGAATTAAGCCCTTGTCTAGTGGTCCCAGTGCTCCCAATAGCTGTTAAAATGACCTTTATTTGTACGTTTGTATGATCGTCTGAGCGGTGTACCTTTCTAAATCTTTTATTTAGAAGCTTTTGTTGGAGCTCCAGTGGCGCAATCGGTTAGCGCGCGGTACTTATACAGCAGTACAAAGCAGAGCAATGCCGAGGTTGTGAGTTCGAGCCTCACCTGGAGCAGTGTTTTGTGCTAGTGTAGGTGCTAACTCTGTAGAAATGCCTACAAACCAGTTAACCGATTAAGCCAGTTGAAGTTGTGCTCTCTGCTTTTGTTTGGGGACTACTGGTTAGTAAGTCGGGCTTGTAATCAGAAGGTTGCTGGTTTGATTCCAGCGCTGAGGGATAGCAACTGAAGTGCCCTTGAGCAAGGCACCTAACCCCCAATTGCTCCGCGGGCGCAGTAGTGGGCTGCCCACTGCTCCGGGTGTGTGTTCACGACTTGCAGTGTGTGTTCACTCACTGGTGATGGGTTAAATGCAGAGGTCACATTTCAGGTATGGGTTACCATATCTGACAAATATGTCACATTATTATTATTATTATTGGTGCTTTTTAAACAGAATATGAAAATAACAAGTACTAATTTTTGAAAATCTGCTCAGCATGACTCATTTTGCCAGCCCAGGTCACATTTATATTGTGTGTTCATGATTTTTCTCCTCAGAACCTAATCCACCTGAAGCGCTCGGAGTGGGTGGCCAGACAAATGCATCTATTTCTTTGCTGTGGTTAAGACCTCTATTAATGGATGGAGTGAGCGTGTCCTATGAAGTATCCTATAGACCCAGCCAATCAGGGAGCAACGTAACTTTGTATCAGACCTCCTCTCTGAACTGGACACTCACGAGTTTATTATCTGGCAGCCAGTATTACATCACTGTGGTCACCATTGGAGTGAAAGATCTTAGGAGCTCTTATGTAAACCTCACTACATATACAGGTATCTCTCTCGCCAAGCACAGCCTGTATTGACCATAGACCGTTGACAGACTGCATATTCTGTTTACAGTAAGACATACAGTATTTGTTTACAAGGTTTATGTTTGTGTGATTGTTTCCACCAGTTCCTAATACAGTGCAAAATCTAGAGGTTTCTGCTATCAACACCAGTTCAGTCAGACTCAACTGGCTCCCGCCCAATGGAACCTCCAGCCTGTTCTCCTACATCATCAGCATTACCACCCTCAACCAGATACTCAATACCACATCCAGCAATTATCAGATTACTCAGCTGCAGCCTGGTACTCAGTATAACTGCAGCGTCAAAACGTACATAATGAATGGCAACATCTCTGGACCGTCACAATACATACAGTGTAATACCAGTGAGTCTAAACACTCCACATCTCTCTGTAAACCCAGAACAAAAGCTAAAATGGCTACAACTATTGGTAAACTTAAAATGTAAAGGTGCTGTAAATTTAAAGTAAACTGTAAACGGAAAGGTACTGTAAATATAAGTAAGGCCTAAAATCTTAATAATTCACTATATGCACAGTTACGTTCTGGTTTTCAGTAAGCCAACTTGGTCATTTCCGGTGAACTGTCAGCTGTAAAAATGTGATTTTTGGTCATCAGGGAAAAGTGTAAACATTTATGGTCGATTTGAATTTTGCTGAGTAGGAACACAGAGTGATCAGTTGTTGTCCCCTCATGACGCTGAAATGTAAATGTCTTTTCATCCCGTTTTATGTTTGAACATGTAAATTAATGGTAGGCCTCATTATTTATCAGAGTACACACAAGTCTAAACAAGTATAAATACGTTTCACACTATTGATGCTGCTACAGACACACCGACAAGTGACAATTCATGGGAAATTTCCCAGCTGGCTCATATTATTGCGACACATTCTGTACATCATGTACACATCATGTGTAGAGTCATTTGTTTTACATATCATTGTGTATATGCTTACAATAGTTCTAATGGTTGTGAGTGCAGAATATAATGGTGTACACACTGTTTCAGAGCCCCTGCCAGTGATTAATTTAAGTGCCACTTGTGTTGGCACGACTGAGATGCTGCTCTCCTGGTCTCGTCAGAGTGACTACAAATCCACATATGTGTATAATGTGAGTGTGAACGGAGAGCAGAGGACACAGAACAGCAGTGAGACTGCAGTTCTCCCTAACCTGACCCCGGGGAGCAACTACACGTTTACTGTTCTAACTGTAGCAAACGGCATTAGCTCTGAACCGGTTTCCATCTCTGCATTTACAGGTATTACATTTCATTTGTTACACAATGCTGTGTTCTGTTTCATAAAGTCAGCTGAATAAAGTCTACCAAAGTCTGAAATACACACATCCTGTAGACAACTTAAGCAAATCTGCATTGCTAGTCAAGTAAGCATCTAAATGTGCCTATGCCAGTAGGTAGGTATGCCATACAGTTCAACAGGGCACTGTTCATACCTACTGTGACTCATTTTGGGTTGTCTTAATACTTTTGTCAGGGCTTGATAAAGCATCCAGTATTTCTGCTGTGGGAACTACGGGAAGTATGAGAGTGCAGTGGAGTCCACCTGCTGGCATCGTGAGTCTCTACAGCGTCAATATCCTGCTCGGTGGAACGGTTCTCAAAACGGAGAACCGAACGAATGAAACAATTGTGGTGTTCTCAGATCTTCTGCCTGGAACTCTTTACTCTGTTGTTGTTACGAGCATCAGTGGACCCATAAAGCAGGACAGTGACAGTGTCTCTAATGCTACCTGTAAGACCCCTCACCAACCCAAACACTCTGTATTACTAATCTACACTTACTTACAAGTACAAATCACACATTGAGCACTACTGAATAGTCACGTTGCACCTGAGATGGGATTAAGTCTCCCTTTTTCACACTGCACAATACAGTGTGACATTGTTTCATTGCTTTAGCTTTAGCATTGTGAACCATGTTTTATAACTTAAAACGTGTGACAACTTCTGATATCAACAAAGACTAACATAGAACATAGACATTTTCTGTCAATCTGCTTTGAGTCCATATGCATCATGAAAAACTCTGTGAACTGAACAGAATTGAATATGAATAACTTCATAACAGGAGAGAATTCTTTTTCTGCCCTGAAGGTGGCGCTGTAGGCTTTGCATTGTGTGAACCAGCCGATGGTCCCCAGAAGGGAAATGATTGTTTTAATTAATCAGATGCAAAGAGTTGAGAGTTGGGCTAGGGGTAGAAAATATTGTTAGCTTGATATTAAAACAACAGAAGTCAATGAAAAGTCCCACTAAAACAAACATCTGTTTGACATCTGTATTGTACTGCTGTTTTACAGTGCCTACCCCTCCTCGTGAGCTTAATGTGACAGCGCAGAGCTCATACTCCTTGAACATCAGCTGGGCCCGACCTCTCAACATGAGCTCAGTACCGCACAGCTTCCTCCTGCAGTACAGCGACGGCACGCGGTCAATCCCTGTCAACTGCAGTCAGAATTACAGCTCTCTGACTGGCCTCAGTGCAGGGGTCCAGTACAACATCACTGTGAGGACCGTTGGTCAACTGGGATATCTGAGCAATCCTCAGTCTCTCACTGCATATACGAGTAAACAGTCAAGATCTTTGTAGTTATTTAAACCTTTGCAGAAAGTTACATGCATGTTTATTGCATGTCAATTTCACTATAATTTATTTTATTATTAACATTTCTCAGATCCCAGTGCTGTAAGTGAAGTGAAAGTGAGTGGATTCACAGAAAACAGTATAGTTCTGAGCTGGCAACAGCAGGATGGTCAGCAGTACGGTTACTCCTATCTGCTCAAGTTCACTCACCCTAATGGCACAGATGAGCAGAAGACTGTGTATGACACCACAGCACAGCTGCTGTCGATGCAGTCAGCTAGTCGGTACAATATCAGCATTAACACACAGACGGCAGGTGGCACCAGGTCTGATCCCCGCTTCATAACAGCCTACAGCAGTAAGTAACTGCACTACACATGAAAAATATACTGCTCAATGCGTCTGTTTTACTGTGCCGGTTTTGGTACTGTTTTAACATGCAGCTCATGCACTACATCAGTAGTAAGGGAAAACTGGAGGTAAGTGTAATAGTGCTGTGTGATTTATCACATGCTCAGTGCTCAGTTCTGTAATTGCCTGAGAGACAGAACAAGGCATTTATTTTTAATAGATTTCTTCTAGTAAAATCAAACTATGCTTTTTTATGTTGTTGGCTATTTGCATTATCTTATTTTAGTATAATAAAATACTAAATATAATAAACTGGTATAAAATGGTATTAGTAGTAAAATTGTTTTTGAAAAGGGTACAATTGCCCTCCTAATTCGGGCAGTTGTAACACTCTGAAGCCTTGTATGAACTTTATATTATTTTATTGAATGTTATATTTTGCAGTTTATTAGATCTAATCTTTCTCATTATTATTGCCCCATAATGGTGCTGTTATTTGTAAAGAAAATGAACATTAATGTTACAATTGCCCCTGCTCTGTTTATTTCAGAGCCATTTCCGGTTGACAATCTGCGTGCTGACGCTCTGAATGTCTCTGCTGTGAGGCTGAGCTGGGGCCGTCCTCAGGGATACCACAGTGGCTTTTCTTATAGAATATTAGTATCCAACTGCACAGAGAACAGTATAAACCTGTCTAGTACCTCTGAAAACATCACCGTAACTGATCTGCCGCCTGGTACCTGGTGTCTGTTCTTTCTTCATAGTTTGGCCTATGGCATTTCGGGAGATCCAAAGAACACCTCTGTCCTCACAAGTATGAATCAGATATGTGTGCTGACTCCCACACACCCTCAAATAAGGACATCACTTCCTCTGATCAAAACAATATGGGTAATTGCTGCTCTTGAAAGGACTACTTATTCTCTATCTCTCTCCCTCTCTTTCCAAAGAGCCCTCTATGGTTCTTCCAAAAGTAGACAATCAGGGCTCAAATCAGTCCCTGTTTGTGACGTGGGATCATCCTGTTGGTGGGCTGGACATGTATATTCTAAACATCAGCAGTAAGGGATGGAACAGCTTCACACAGCTCAACAGCACTGAACAAAGTTACACCTTCAATCAGCTCGAAGCAGCAACCATCTTTACAGTCACCCTCACCACTGTCAAAGGAGACCTCCACGAAACATCAAGTTCAGTTGACATGGCAACCAGTAAGTATTCAACCTTAAACCGTAATCAAATCATGTATGTAAAAAAGTTACGTAAACACACACAGATTGTAATTGTGTTTCAGTTCCAAACAAACCTGGAGAGTTTGTGGAGGTGTTGAAGACCACCCGTTCACTGTGGTTGCGATGGGCTGAAGCTCAGAACATGACAGCTGGAAGCTTCAACTACAGCCTCAGCTATACCACAGCCTGGCCTGGCAATAACATCAGTCACTTTCTCACTCCTAATAACACTATTCTATTGGACCACTTGCAACCTGGAACATCCTATAACGTTTCTGTTGCTGCTGTGGGGCCAATGGGTTTCCAGAGTGAAGCTGTGTGCAGATACCATGTGACCACCAGTAAGTTCAGCAGTTAGTAATATGAAAACACAAATATTCCAATTGATTATGGCACTTCTTTCACCATTTATACAGTCTTCAGTATTTGAACGATTTATATTTTAAATGCATTTCAAATCAAGAAGGCCTGCACAATGCTTTCATAAAATTACTGTAAATATGAGTTTTGGAATCATTATCTGAAAATATCTTTCCTCCTGTATCAGAGCCCGACCCTGTCCAAAACCTACAAGTGGTTTCCACGACAACAAAGAACATCTCTGTAGGGTGGATGGGTGTGGCAGGGGTCCCAAAGTATGTAGTGAGTGTGTACAGTGAGAGGGCGGAGCATAGTAACACCACAACCAGTTCAGATAGCTGGACTGTAGATAATCTGATGCCTTCAACACTGTATAACATTAGTGTACAGAGCATCACCTCTGACAACACAGAGGGAGCTGCTGAGTGGGTGAACGCTTGCACAGGTTAGTACAAACACACACATATAGTCACACTGCTAAAACACAAACACACAAGTACACAAGATAAGCAGATCTGTATTGAAACACAGTATGCATACAGTTGTAACAGACACAGCAGTAAAACTGCATGAATAATAGATCTTTCTGCACAGTGAGAGTGGTAGAAGTCTCTCTTTTTTTTTTTACATTATTTATTTACATTATATTTTTTTGTATATTGTATATTAAACAAGGTCAAATAATATTTACAAATACTTCAAAATGAGTCCGTAATCAAGTTCGGCACTCATAATATCAGTAATTTCTGCTAAAGAATAATGCTAGTTCATGAGCTTCTCCAAGGACTTTGTGTTCTTTCATTACAAGTTCATAGGAATCTGATCAAACACTGAATATTCTGATTCCAATGAGGTCTGGTGTAGAAAAAAGCCAGTGGTGTTTTTAATGTACAGATGCGGCTGCAGTGGAGATCGTGAACTGTACGGGTCCTGATCTAACCCAACCAATGCTCAGCCTCTCGTGGAGCCCTCCTCTCGGTGGATATCTGGCCTTTGAGGTCAAGCTGTCCTCCTCTGACTCCACAATGAATACATCCAGCTTCAGCTATAACTTCACTGGGCTCAAGTACAATGCTTCATACACTGCCACTCTCTGGACCATCGGCTGTGGCAGAAAAAGTACAATGAAGACGATAAACTGTATGACCGGCATCACAAGTAATGAGATTACTTACAAATGACTGTTTAATATTTCTGATATTTTAACTACTTTAAATAGAATAAATTATTTATACATGTGTATATATATATATATATATATATATATATATATAATTTTTTTTTTTACTTTTATGTATGTAGGACCTGTTGTACCTATAATAGAAACAGCAGTGAAGGTGACTGAAGTACAGTACAACAAGTTTACTTTGATTCTTCATCCAGAAGTCTTTAACGACTCGAACGGTCCTGTTCTTTATTATGGTGTCCTTGTGTCATCTGGCACTATTGGTATGTCTGCTTTTTCACCTTTAAACAGACACTTTGTCACTTCCTTTATCATTTTCTACAATTCATGCATTCGAGCTTATCTTTAGTACGTATCTTTCTGTGAAATGACTGTGAAATTAATCAGATCTAAATGTGAGTTGTTTTTCAGATTGTTCCGGCAACTCACAGTTTGACCAGTGTTTGTTAAACACCTATGAGGACTGGAAAGCAAAGCGATGCTCCACATACCTGGCTGTTGTCAAAAGCAGCAGCCCGGGGCTGAGAAGTGTGGCTGAACAAACCATTGTCATTGGAGATCAGACGACATGGAACGGTTACAAAAATGGCCAACTTAATACTAAAGGCAGTTACCGGTAAATCAATATACTTCTTGGAGTTGCTGTAGCTCAACTAGTCAGGCATTGTGTTAGCAGCGCAAAAGGTTGTGGGTTTGAGTCCCAGAGAACAAATGTATAGCTTGAATGCATTTAAAGTTGCTTTGGGTAAAAGCATCTGCCAAATGCATAAATGTAAATGTACTTCTGATACTATTCTGAAACCTTTGTGCTGCATAGATTAAAATGCATTAAAACAGTGTAATGCAGTGTGCACCTCCATTATTAAACTGAAATAAACTGATCTGTTCCGCCTTTTGTTCTTTTTATTCAGTTTTGCTGTCATCGCTTTCACTCGTCTAGAAATAAAGAACAAATTACTGGATGTGTCGTATTCATATTACTCCATATCCCAGTTTTATCAAAGCCCCATCATTCTGCCAGAAAGCCCAGGTAATATTCAAAGCACTGACCGCATCACACCTGCATTTTCTGATGATGTTATCGGTTATTACACAGAATGTATTTACATGTATTTACTTAATACCTTTATTTTAATACAGTGTATAAAACTTACAGCACATTTGCATTTAACGGGAAAACAGAACCCATTTCCATCAAAGGCACCATGGGCATATGTTCAGATACAAATTACATACAAATCTTGCACACTTTGTTTGTACACACTTTGGCCTTGTGTTGTTTTATAAGTTATAAAACTCTGTCTCTCAGTGGTAATTGGGGGAGCAGCTGGGGGAGTCGGTGTTGCTGCTCTTCTCATTGTGATCATCATTGCTGTTGTGGCTTTTAGACGGTGAGACATTTACAGATCGTACATGATTATTCATGTTTGGATTAAATCAACACCAGACATTCACAACCCATTTTCCTTGTTTTTTATAATATGACGTATTTCAATTTTCAGTGTTGTTGATTTGTATGTTTTACAGTTTAATTTGACAAAGTGAGATCAAGATGTTTAAAAAAATCAATAAAACTAAAAAATAGATGTTTGCTTGATTAACAGAATGTGTCACTATGAGTTCACTAAACTGTATAAACTGCGGCGTGCTGTTTATTATTAGATTGCAGAATAAAGTCTTTATTCTATTAATTAGCATCTAATTAAATCTCTGCTTTAGGAGAATAATAATAAGAATAATAATTATATCATTCTCTTAATGTCACAGGAAGGAAAGAAAAGATGATTCTTCTAGTGTTCCTATCCACTCCATAAGGTAAGTGAACTGTTCTGTTCTGTTTCAAATTGCAAAATGTTCTCTTAGAAAATAATGAAATATCCATCATAAATATAAACCTAATTCATTCTTGTTTTCTTACAGAAACAAAGTGTAAGTACTCCTGTGTTTTTGTCAAATCTCTCATTTTTTGTGAGCATGGGCATGATTGTGAGATATCTCATAAGCAATGATTCAAAGATCTTGATTTTAAGACTTGAAAAATTGTTTATTCCATAAAGTGAATGTTAACATTATGTTTATGATCATATATCATACTGTCTTGTATATATTTATTTATGTTTTAATACATATTTCGGCTATTATTTAATAGGAGTAATCCAATCAGGGTGGAGGATTATGAGGCTTACTACAGGAGACAGAGAGCTGATTCTTTCTGTGGATTTGCTGAAGAATTTGAGGTTATTACACCTTTGGATTTTATGCAACGTAATTGGTATTGTGTTGCGTGCAAGGGTGAAGTTTTCAAAATATTGTCCTTACTGTATACAAAACACTATTAGTGGAACTTTATTTACCTTTTTGTAGTACCAACTGTTTCCTCTTGTACAACTGTTCAGTCCCATTTAGCTGGATTTGCTAGGACTAAGCTAGGTTTAGACTTTAAGATGTTGCCAATAGACCATTTAAGAACTATCTGTTTTTAGAAAAATAAGAATCTGGTTGCTTTGCCTTATTGAGAACTATTGAAGCTTTGTTACTTCCAAATGAATTCAGATATGTACGTTCCATTTGCAAATCATTCAAGTCATTTGCATTTAATAGATCTCTCTGCTGATTAATCACATAGAAATTAACTATTATTTATTATGTAAACGTAATACAATCATTAACATTGGTTTAATACACATCTTTATGCATTATTTATGTGCTTGTAGGATCTGAGGCCGGTCGGAATGAATCAGTCTAAGACTGTTGCTATGGCCCCTGAAAACAAAGCCAAGAATCGTTATAATAATGTGCTGCCATGTAAGATCCCCACAACACATGACATCCCTTATTAAACGAACAGAACACATTCATTGTTCCCTCCACATCCAGTTTGTGTCGGACATTTTGTCCATGTTTGAAAACAGAATTTGGTTGATGTTTTTTCCACAGACGATTCATCTCGTGTTAAGCTCTCGGCGCTCAGAAGCCCATTGGATGATTACATTAACGCCAGCTACATGCCGGTAGGAAGGAATAAAAGCTAAAAAACATGTTAGCTTCATGATTATCCTCATGCTAATTCTGTGTTTGCAGGGTTACACGTCAAAGAAGGAGTTCATCGCCGCACAAGGGCCTCTGCCCTGCACTGTCCCTGACTTCTGGAGGATGATCTGGGAGAAAAACGTGCACAGCATTGTCATGCTCACCAAATGCAATGAGCAAGGACGGGTACAGAATTCATTTATTCTAAAATGTACCTGTAATCACAGCTGTTAGAGAGTTACAGATTTGGTATATTAGCCAAAATGTCAGTCATTGTTCTAAATACATCACATTGTCATTTGGTATTGGATGTATGTTTTTATTGTCAGGTAAAAGAGACTGCAGTACATGACATGAAATATTTATGATTTGTAATTATGATTAAACTTATAATCAGCATTATTCTTCATCACTCAACATCATATTTTCTTTTTCGCTTTGTTGCGTTTATTATTATTATTATTAATAATAAATCATGTTTCATAGCTAATCTCGGCTATTAAACAAATAATGATCTTAAACTATTGCTTTAGAAATGTCTTGCCCCTTTCAGGTGAAATGTGAGGAATACTGGCCAACAAGGATGAAAACTTTCAACAATCTGACAGTGACAAATATTTCAGAAATCCCACTGGAGGACTGGACCATACGTGACTTTGAAGTGAAAAATGTAAGTACATTTGTGTTGCCATAAGAACTAATGCTAAATAACTATAATACAAACAAACAACAAATAAGCAAAATATCAAGAATATTACACTGAATAATACTTTCAAAATATTAAATATTTGTGCAAAGTATAATTAATTGTATTTAATTAAATTTAAATTAATTTAATTTACATTTAGGAGACAAATTATAGATAATGTACATTTTACAAAGTTATAGCTACTATAATGAGCACAACGTGTGTGATATGTTAGCGCGCTACATTTTTGTAACTTTATGCCTCAATGGAAAATTCCATCTTTTCCTCAAAGCTAAAAACAGCAGAGATCCGATCAGTTCGTCACTTCCATTTTACTGCATGGCCGGATCATGGAGTTCCTGAGACCACCGAGCTTCTCATTAACTTCAGGCACCTGGTTCGAGAACACATGGATCAGTACTCACGGCATTCACCTACACTTGTGCACTGCAGGTATTTAAACAAACACTTGAATATACGTCATAGTAAATAATGGTACATTGGATCATGGATAATTTTAAAGGAAAATACTCCCACAAGCAAAAACTAAATTTCCGTCCATCCTCTTTTGTTTTCCTAATGCAGTGCCGGTGTAGGCCGGACCGGAACTTTGATTGCCATTGATCGGTTAATCTTCCAGATTGAGCGTGATGGAGTTGTGGATGTATATGGAATCATTCATGATTTACGCATGCACAGACCATTAATGGTGCAGACTGAGGTACATTAACACACATTAATGTACATCAATGTTTCTGTTGACACACAGACCACATACATCAGACACACATCACTTTCACTAGATGTTTTAACAGCATTTTTGTGTGGATGAGTAAATCGTAGAACAGATAAGATAAAAAACCATTGCATGTGTGAACAGTAGATGTTCCTGTAGCTCAACTGGTAGAACATTAGCAACACAAAAGGTTGTGGGTTCGATAGCCAGGGAACACAGGTACAGGTGTATAAAAATATAGCTTAAATGCATTGTAAGTTGCTTTTGATAAAAGCGTCTGCCAAATGCATAAATGTAGGTGAGGTACATTATGTGGAAAAGATAATGATACAATTTTATTGCAGTTTAATGGATCTAATGTGTAAGAATGGCGGTTATCGTTCTCTAACAATGTAGGCATTTATGTTCTACCTTTGCAGGATCAATATGTGTTTCTTAACCAGTGTGCCATGGACTTCATCAGGTCCAGGACGGGCAACAATGTAGACTTGATCTACCAGAACACAGCTGCACTCTCTATTTACGAGAACTTTGAACCCTTGAAAAAATCTAAAAATGGCTACCACAAGGCCTGACCTTCTGCCCTTAACATGTTGCTGCACTGCTGGAAATACTTTCATTAATGATAACGTTTAATTTAAAGAAACAAAGATATATTTTTTGATAAGTATGTGTTTATAAAGAATATTTTAAATAATATTATTAACAATATTTTACCATTTTATTGATCAGTTTTTGAAGTACACCAATGCAGTTTTAACGTAATATGTAATTTGATGTAATATGTTATATGACAGGCATTTTCTCATCTTTTACATACGTTTATCCATGACTGTCATCATTGTGAAGATGTGCAATAACCTGTAATTTATCCTGCTGAGGAAAATGGGACATGAAACAGTTCATCTCGAATGGTCCTACTATAACGTCAGTTTTGCATGTCTGTGCTGTAGTTCTTTTTAAATTGTTTCTCAACTGATGGGTACGTGGTTAGATCTGGTCTTGGGCCAGATCTAACCACATTTCAGGAACCAGTGACTGGTTCTACAAGAGGTGGGTGCTTATAGTAATGGCTACTTTTGGGATGGGTCCTGAAAGGGTTAAATTCCATACAGGGCTTGAAGGTTGCATGGAATTTTGTAATTCATGCTTTTTGAGGGGCAGAAAGAAGTTAGCATTTAAAGTTACTGGTCTGCTACCTCTGTAATAGTTTCTTAAAGATATTCTGTATATATTCCTACCAGAAAACAGACAAATGAATGTTCAGTATATACCTACTGATAATTTATTACTAAAAGGTTCTTTTGATTCTGTGTCATGTTTATGCACTTATATTGTTATATTTGTATATAAATATATTTTCATATTCAAACTCAAGTTTTCACAAAGTGTTGTTCCAGGGACTTTAACTGTGTATAGATTTAATATGTAGGTTTTTAAGTTATGTTTATGGGTACTCTGCTGGTCACGGTAATGAATCAGATAAACTCTGTATTATATTGAAATAAAAAAATGCTGGACTATTTAACACTACTGTGGTAATTTGTGTGTGTGTTTGTATGTAACAAAACTTGGGATTCTTGTGATTATGTTTCTTGTTAACAACCGGTGTAAATGTATAAAAACAAAAATGGCATTTACTAATGTAGAGATTTCCTGCTGGACGGTTCAATCCACAAAACTGTTTTTGTTTAGCGCATGTAAACTAGTCGGCTGGACATTTTGTGTGGTAATCCCCACCTGTTCATACAGACGAGCCGCGGCTGTTTGTCTACAAAACTGTTGTTAAAAATAAACCGAACGTCAGTAGAAAGTAATATTTTTGTATTGCAATACAAAATATTTTAGTACTGTGCCCTCTTGAGTACTTGCAGGGTTGCAGAATGTTTATGGCATCGTAATTAATAACATACAGTAATCTATAAAACAGGTGGGCTATATTTACACATTTTATTTTTACAATGTGGACATTAGCGTCAAACAAATCACACTGTCGTTATTCAAATACTGTTTGTGGTAAAACAAGTCTCATGTTTCGGTACCTTTTTAAAGCCCTTTCGTTTCCATTTGAAATTATTATATATTAATTTATTTCTCAAATAGATTCTATTACAAGAAAAAGCTATTTAAATCGCATATTAGGAACAGTTTTATCGGATCGCGTAAATGATCTTGCAGTTTAACGCGGGGGATGGTCTGTAATTAAAACAAATTTAGATTTACTTTTGAGGAAGAATTTTATTGAACTGCCAGACAGTTACAGTGCAATAGATAAAGCTGGCGAGCCAAAACATTATTTACAAAATCAAGGTGAGAACCTAAAGACAGACCCATGGGGGAAGTACCTACTGCAACTGCTGCTAAAACCGGACTGTTAATATCATGCAGGGATTGGTAAACCGCCTATCACTAGCTCTGATTGACTGCAAGCAGTGAATGGAGGCAGAGATTCCCGGCGAGTATGAGCAGAGCTTGAAGAGACAGGCAACAGGCACGTCCGGACCACGAATGTAGAGTTCCCCATGAACGCTTACTTTCTGCGGCGCGCAGCAGCACCCTTCTTGGAGCTAAAGATCACAACAAAGAAAGTGAGTTAGTGGTAATGATGCTTTATACCGACCTGGGCTGTGTTTCCTAAAATCATCGTAAGTCTAAATATATCGTAGCACCAGCTGGCACCTTAGGTCTCTACGATCAACTTAGGCTCACGATGCTTTTGAGAAACGCAGCCTTTGTTGTAGAAAAAAAGAGAAGACACCTGACAGGACAGGAATCTGTGATTTCTTTATTCAAATGCTTTTTAATCAAAAGTGCAACCTATTAGGAAAGCTAACCGTGTCCATAGCCATTTTTGTTCCCCATTTTCTCATTTCCAGTCCTGCAGGATGTTTCTCTCAGCTTGTGTCCACATGAAGTCTGTCATGCACATGGAACTAAACACTCCATGCTGGACTTACCGCTCTTTCTCTGAGCTCTGTCAGTTTGTTAAACAGACCTGTCTTAGTCTTAAGTCAATATCACTGCAGAAACTGATCTGCACATCACCACATTGACACCACTGATCTACACGTGTACTATACGCATTCACCCCAGTTCTGTAGACACCAATGAAAAACAAGCCAGATTCATAATACTCAAGCCGGTAAGAAATAGCTATTGATGTCTCTTGAATACAGGGCTGTTTATTTCCTGTCCTGGAGGCACATTGTTCTGCTGAGTTTAGCTCCAACTCCAATCAAACGCACCTGCTTGTAATTTTCAAGTAATTCTGAAGACTTTTATTAGCTGGATCATTTCTGTTTGATTAGGGATGGAGGAAAACTCTGATGGGCCCTTAATAAAGTGTTCTTTAAAGATGCTACAAATTGAACGTTGTTTTGTGTATAAACTGTATAAGAATGGGCTTTATTTTTCATTGTCAGTAAATCTCATGAGGAATCATTGTAACAGAAGCTTGTATGAGAAGAATCTGACTGAGGCTGACCAAACTCATACAGCTTAAACTTCAAAGCCTTCAGCTTCAGGATGTCACAATACTACAAACATGCCCCATATACTTACCATGTTTATCATAGCCTCAAGAGTGCTGCTCTATAGTTACCTTTAGGACATGTTTTGTAAAGCCTTGCTGCCAATGACAGTCATAAACATCCGAACTAATATGACTGGCATCTTGTTTGTGACAGCGTCTTTGAGAGTTTTATGAGGTGTGAAATACAGTAATTAGATAATTCAGTAAGTAATATTAGAGTTAAGAGAGGAAGAAGTCAGTCCATCCGTGCACTGTGTGTGTGTGTGGTGGTGGGTGGAGTTACTCACTGCTTCTGCAATTCATCAATGCGGTTTCTGAGAGAGACGACCTGAAAATAACACATCAGCATTTTTAAACCTGCTGGCTCATTACCTTAATCACTGGATCCTGGATTGTGACAGCTTGATGCTCTGGACTCGCCAGTATTGAAAGCTGGGGATCTTTTTGGACTTACAAACCAGTTTTGTGTTGACACATCACAGTATGTGTGTGTGTATATTTTTTATTTCACACCGTTGAAGGTTGTGGAGGAACCTGTGCATTAGAGCAGACACGACAATCACACACACTTACCTTGAAATGTATAGATGCTAAGATTAGATGCTTACTAACCGTGTGTTCTGAATTCATTTCACCGTTGAACACAGACCTACCGTACAACATTTACTGTAGGCTATTGATATAATGGTTTGTTTTCTCTTAGTTGGTATCATCTTTTGATGAGTTCATGAATTGGTATCGTTCGCTTGTGTGAAAGAGATGTAGTTGTGGCTCACCCCACAGATTCTGTTTTCACTCAGTATTTATATGAGAGACTTTTAAAGACGGTACATTCAACCTTTCACCTGTGGTCAGAGTTGACCTGTTTCCCAGGAGCCATGGAGACCAGAGAGTCTCATGCATGCAGACCATGCTGTCAGCTCCCTGTTGCTGACCAAAGCCTGTTTAGCTTCTTACAGTTCATATTACTCACTATTTACTGAGCTCCTCCACTCTCATACGCTGGGAAGTAATCTGTAGAACACCAGAACATAGCTCAGACCTGCACTACCACACATGTACTCTGAATCACCTATATAAACATACTTATACCCGGTCTACCATATGTGTCACTAATGTATTTATTTAACGTCAAGCTGTCGTAGAATATCTCAAAGTAAATATATTGCGGTGTCTTTGTGGCAGTACAAGAATTTACCTCATCTAAATGTTCAAATTTCATAACTCATGAATGATGTTGTATTTTTGAATAGTGTTTTAACATTGTGAATGTTTATCACATGAAGTTTTGAATCATTAAGCTTATAGTGCATCCAGGATGTGGTTGAAAAACTAGTGGATTTCCCCTAGCAAAATAAACATAGGTCATAATAAAAGACATATATGTGAAATATTTATAATAAACAGGTATTGGTTAAAAAGGTCATGTGACCGTTTCCTCACCTCATACTTCTGCCTCTTGAGTTTCTCCGTGTGTTCAAACTTCTCGGCCTCCAGGGAGTACATCCAGTCCCACAGCTCCTTAGCCTTTTCCCTGTTAACATACACATATGCCAAAATACATTTAGCATTCATGCACAAGCTATTTAAACAGTTTAATGGACATTGTCTTTTCGGCCTCTCTGAATAAAAGCTTTAACATGGCAGTTATTTCTGCTGACTTTAGCTTGTCCTCATTCAGATGGTCAATGTTCAGGGGCTTGCGTCTTTCTGCCAGAATCTTCTTCTTCTTCTCTCTCTCGGTTTGCTTCTTGCCTCCCCTCTTGGAATCAGCCTGTGTCAGCAAATAAATCACGTGTCACTCCCATATTACACTCAGAACTAAGGGTCTGTATTGGGGTTAATAGGAAACGTTGCATCGGTACCTTCTGCAGGTAACTGCTGTACTGAGAGCCCATGCTAGACAGAGCAGACTTCTTCTTGGCGTCTTCATCTGCCCTCTTCTTAGCATCAGCCTCCTCCTTCCTCAGCCTCTCTTCCTGTTAAACCCACACACCAACATTTGTATTAACAGCTTGTGTGAGGGTTGTGTAGTTGTGTGTTTAGGATTAATATTGTGCGATGCAGCTGCCGCAACTTGACGCACCTCACGTCTTGCCTGACGCTCCTTGTCCTTCTCTGCACGGATCCTCTGCTGCTCTGCCCTTTCTGCCCTACGCTTCTCCTGCACACACACACATTGAAAATGTCCATTATATCATCCTAATTGTCATTTTGGGTGCAGTGTTCCTTTAAGGGCCAGCCCTGAGGGAAAAACATCATTCTTAACACTCACAATTCTCTCTTTCAGTGCAATAAGCTCCTCCTCTTCCTTCTTCCTGCACTCAAAGTGGGCATCAATCAGGGCCTGCAGTTCAATGAGATCCTTGTTTTGACGCTTCTTCTGAATGTCCTGTTCGCACACACAGAAATGTCAAATCACATGTGTTCATACAGTGGTAAATACACACAGCACAGATAAATAATAATAATAGCATTATCCCAGCAAATAGGAAACGTTCTCAGAACATTGGCTAACGTTCTGTAAAAGTTCTCTCAAACTCAAGAAAAACTTCTTATAATGTTAATACAACGTATAAAACATTTAAACATTCTTGTAATTTGAACATTTAGACATTTAAAAATTTTTGTAACCTAATTGAAATGTTAAGGAAACATTCTTACAACCCAAAATTGTTAGCTGGGATAAAATAATATCAACACTGGGATATAATATTTGCTTACATCAAAGTCCACCTTCTCTCCATCAGGGATTTTAGGTGCACTTGGTCTAAAGACAGTAAAATAAATGTATGTTTTAGGGACATTCTGGGAAAGTATAAATGAGCATTTTATTTGGCTCTCTAACTTTTCACTGTATTATTATATGTAATGCTATTGTTGCGCTAGAAACAGCAATAAAACTGGCTAGTGTACTCAACTGTAAATAAGGATTTAGTGGACTACTTACTTGAACTTGGGCTTCTCCTCTGTTATGGAAAAATAAAATAAAAAGGGAGAGGGATATTTATGGTTAACATGGTTAACAAATTTTAATAGTGGGAAATGAGTTAGCCATGTCAATAAACATGGTTATATTCTTAGTAACAACTCAGTGTTGGACTTTTGTTACTCGGAACTTATGAAAGTACAGGAAACTATTACGAATAGTATTATATGATAATATTATATGAATTTCCTTTGTTTCAATAATGTTAATAAACATTAACAAACAAGATTAGTCGGAACATTGGGAAAGATTTTTCCAAAACAAAGATAGAACAGTCATTGCATTAAAACTTACATGACGATAAGGAACTTACACTGTAAGTACATGAGTATAAAATCAAATAAAACTAATGACAAGTGGACCACACTGAAATTTCCAGGAAAAAAACACAATCACACAAGGCTTTCTGAAAAAGTTTTTTCTGCTTCATCCATTTTCCCATCTCTTGACTAACTATGTCTGGATCTGTGTTTATTGTATCTCTGTACATCATGGGATTCTGAGTAGACAATGCAGCTGGGCTAGATGAGATATTTATGCCATTGCAATGTTTCCTAAACATTTGGCTTGACCTTCACACCCCAAAACACAAGCAAAAGCCACACCCAGACATTTTCCTGAAATAAAACTACCATCTTGTCCTCCTTCCTCCACTGGTGTGGCACATTCATGCATAAAGAAAGAAGCAAAGCACAGAGCATTGTCAGCAATTTATATTCTTTCACCCTTGTTATTTAGTTATTTTAGCCAGTTTGAACTGGCTAGTGTTCTGTTTCCCCATTCAGAATCTGATGTAGCGAGAAAATGTTTTGGATCTGATGTCATAGTGCTCCTTGCAGGCATTAGCCCCTCCCCCATGCCTTCTCTCCAATCAAAAATGAGAATACAAGAAAATTACCAACATACCTTCCTCTTCATAGGCCTCTGCATGCAGCAAGCGTTGAAAGCAAGAGTAAAACAGAGAACATTAATTTTGCTTTGTGTGCTTTTCGTTGCCCTAATCAGAGTTCAGCTGAGCGGACACTCAAATTGAGGTGTTACCTTACATCAGAAATAACATAAAAATATACAGTGTGCAACAAAATGACAATAACAAAATGACATTCAGATAAACAGATTAAGCTGTCACTTTACACGGCCTGTTGAATGAGACACCTCAATATGAGCGAAATCAAGGACACATCTTTAGCTATAACAACCATGTTTATATTGCTGATCATTACAAAGTTTATAAAAGCGTACATATCATCATAAAACATTCCTCAGAATTTCAAAGTGGACAAAAAGCATCTTAGCAACGAAAATGGTCTTATTTGACACTTTCAGCATTCTGACTGAAATAGTTTTTAAAGAAGTTATAATTTAGACTTTTACTATGTAATGTAACAAAATTAATTCAACATGTTGTCTTTAGTGCCAAAGAGAACATTTCCATTGTTAAGCCATTGAAGCTAGAGGCAATAGTTAACAACAGCCTTTTTTGTCCCTTTGAAAACTTGGTAAAAAATGAGACCGTTTATTTTTGAATTTGAATTAATATTCATATTCAACATCCCATGAAATGAATATGAATTCATCGAGATTCATATTCAATATCCCATAAAAATTTTATGAAACACCATAGCTAACTAAAATAGCTTGTGCAATTACTGTAATACATGCAGATTTGCTAAGCAATTTTTCCTCAAGGTGCAGCCTAGAGTAGCTGGCGGCAACTCTGATTGCATGGAAATAGTGCAGAGGGTTTGAAGTCATCAGCTGCACCGTAATTAACAAGAGCAGGGGCTGCAGTATAAGAGGCAGATTGAATCAGCTCCGGCCACCTGCATACACTCTAAAGAAAGCTGCATTTTAGGTGTGACGAATGCCATGTCTGTCAGAGCTTAATCAGTCCAGCTCATTCCCCAACATTCTGCAAGTGAATTTGAATTGGAAAATATTCCTTGTTTATAAATGGGAAATTTGTCCAATTCTGATCAATAATTCAAATGGCAAATGAAAGGGACTGAAATGGCAAAGATCTAAGCTGTGTCACCTTCAACGGGTAACCACACCAGTCTCATGGTGGGCCTTTATTCAAAGAGAAGGTACCGCCAGTTTGTTGTTAAGTTTTGGTTGGTTGGGAGGAGGTACTACTGGGGAACTAGAACTATATTAATGTGGTTGATATTTAGGTAACGGATGACCTGCCTGTTTTTAGTGTTTTGGGAGGAAAATGGGAAGGATGAATGAATGAATATTCATGCCACATACCTTCCTCATGCACCTCTGATTCTGCCTCTGGTTCTGGTTCTGGCTCTTTTTCTGGTTCTGGCTCAGGTTCTGGCACTGGCTCTGGTTCTTGCTCAGGCTCCGGTTCAGGAGCTGCCTCTGGAGCTACCTCTACCTCTACTACCTCTTCACATCGTAATACATGCAGCAAGAAACCAGGGGAAGGAAGGTTGGCAGCAGTTAATGTGTTGCAGATGGGGGAGCAGTCAGAGAAGGGAGATTATTCATTGGTTAAAGAAACTGAGAATAAGGAATGAAAGGGTGAGATGATGAGGTGACAATGTGGATGCATATGGGGAAGAATCTGTTCGTGAGACCTGGAGGTTTAAATATTCTGCATGCCAAATACAATACCCAAGAAAAACATTTTCCTGTTTGTCAAAACCAAAATAATCTAAAGCCATCTTTAACTACTAGTTCCTACTTTGAAATGAATCTAGAATAAACCTCACACCTTACATAGGCATAAAACAGACAGACTAACATTCTAATAACAGAGACAGACATACAGTAGCATTGGCACACCAGGTTATTTAAAAAACCTTTTGAACAGCCACACAAGAATTTCAGCTTCCCTGTCGATAACCTCATAATTTAACATTAAAACTGTGATCAGTAACTTTTAACGGTAAAAATGAACAAAAATCATTTATTGAGCTGTCTGTCGGGTCCGATTTTCTGGAAAATGTCAGTTTGGCCTAATTTGACTTTAATATACAGAATATAACATAAGATCTTATGTATTCTGTTCAAAAGGTCATTGACTCCTGGCACTCTTGAAGCAATACAAGCCCAAGCTGGTTAGCTCTAGTTAGGTCTTTCAGCATAAATATAATTTACATATTGATGTTTCAGCAATGATTCAAAAGATTTTTAAATTAGACAAATATTAGTTATTGCAAATCATTTTCATTTTCTGATTTCAGTTAATTGTTTTCTGTTTACTTATTTACAACATAACTTCAGACAATGTCAGGCAGGTTCATATATATATATACATATGAAATAGGGGAAATTATGTTGCATTAGTATGTTGAAAAACGAGTTAATAATAAAATCTTTCTGGTTGTTTTGTTTTAATTATTTGTTTGTTTATTGTTGTTTATTTTACCTTCCTCTTCGTACTCTTCATATGCCAGAAAAGAAAGCAGTAAAGGAATACAACAGTTACAAAAGGCTATTTTTGGGTACCATTGTAATTAGAATGACATCATATGCTAAATGCATGCCGAGCCATTTCTAGCTGGTGTTCTGTGGAGTCAGTGCTCATTTGTTCATTGCTGATCCACATTGTACAGCCAGTTAATATAAATGAATAATAAGAAATTCTTGTAAATGCAGAAGATGTTTGTTTAATTAAGATAAGAGCTCTATTCCCACAGAAACATTCACTTCAGAGAACACCAGTAACAAGAGCATCATTAATACTGCCATCGGCCACTCAGCTTGACACTTAGCCTCCAGAGTTACTAAAAATGTCTCTGTATCAGTGGCAGATGGCAGTATTCTGACATGAGGCATGTAAAACAGCTGTCAGACAGCAGGTGGCACAATATCACTCACTACAGGCAAATGCAGGGCACTGCTTTTGCACTGGACTTGAAATATTGCTTTATTTTATGGTTTTAATTTTAGCACTAAATGGAGCAAAGCCAAACCAGCACAAATTTACTAGCAAAGGTGTGATTTTTTTTAACCATAACTGCTGACATACCCAAAAAACACTGATGCTGAATGAAAAACATAATATAGGTGTAATACATATACATAATAGGATTATATGTATGATTTTCAACACTAAAATAATACATTTTGTATGTATGTGATAAACTACTGCATCATTTGAAACTCTAAACCATTTTTTTAGACAGGCAGGGGGTCAATGTATGTCAATAATAATAATAATAATAAAGGAAGTAATAAAAATATAGATTTTATACTTACCCTCGACACCACTAATTAAAAAAAGAGAAAAAATGTATTGTTATTCTGTTGTCTTGAC
The DNA here is from genome assembly GCA_036877585.1 of Botia kubotai. Taxonomy (NCBI): domain Eukaryota; kingdom Metazoa; phylum Chordata; class Actinopteri; order Cypriniformes; family Botiidae; genus Botia; species Botia kubotai. Next base: position 69,207 of record JAZGTI010000004.1, read on the forward strand.
TATATAGCATGATTAAAACAATACATAAATGAATATTATTTTTTTTTAAATGTATTTATTAAAAAGCCAAAGGTCAGAATACTCACACGTCCTCTGTGTCAGACATGATGACAGGAGCTTTAGACCTGAATGTGGAGAAGCAGAGAAGCACCATGTTTGTAGTTCATTGTTCTTTAGACTGTGTTTAGCATCAGTGTGACAGGGTTAATCACACACACTGACATCTCAGTGACAGCTGAGATGCACACCTTACTGTGGCAAGTATTTTAGAAAGTTATGACATTTTAAGACCTTATCAGTTATAATAGAAATAGAAAACAGCACGTCCTAATGTAAATGTAAATAAAATATAAGAATTGAATAAAAAATGATATAAAAAATGATAAATGATAAAGAGGAATAAGATTAATTTGACAGGACTGAAACACAATTACAGATTTAACTGAATGAATCTTTAACAGAACAAATCAAGTATTTTCCACAAGGATAATGACTTAGTAATACTAAATAATGTTTGGTTTAAATATATACTAAAAGGTGTGTGTGTGTGTGTGTTCTTGTTTTACAATCATTGTGGGGACCAAATGTTGGGAACACACCTACATTGGGGACCAGCCCAAATTGATTATTACAAATTTTAAATGATGCTTGTATTTCAATGAAAAAGGGTTTTTTGAGGGTTAGGTTTAGGGGTAGGTTGAGGGTTAGGGGATAGAATATGCCCTAATGTAAGTGTGTGTGTGTGTCTGATCTTCAGCACAGCTGCAGAAGTGTTCAGAGATTAACACACATGATCAGATTTCCCGGCATCAGCTCTCTCTCATTTTGTCAGTCAGATCTCAGTGCTGTCCATCCTGCCTTATGTGGGCATGAGTCTCTGCTCACATTATAATGAACCATTAAAGGGAAGACTCTTGAACTTTTACTGTGTTTCTATTCTAACATGGAACGAGTGAATCCTGTATCACATTACTATCAAATAATTATTACACCATACAAAAATAATAATATTCATTGTATTAATCACAAAAGTACATCCGTCTCACTGTGACTGAGAAATCATTACAGCATTGATCGAATACTGCTGCTTTGTTTGGGAAGTTATCCTTTTGTCAGCTGTTCATTGTTAAGCCTCTATTGTCATTGCTAACATTAGTGATGATTACAGGATAGTGCTAAGAGAAAGACAGCTATGTGTAAATCCTACATTGCAGTGTGGTAATAACCTGTGTATTATCTACAGAGTACCATTACAGAGTGTGGACTGAGACAGAACAGGCCCCTTTACAGAGGGGCACATCCTCACCCTTAAATAATTCAGGTGTATTTATTTAAACTGTCAGCATAAGTAAACCTGTCTTTATAACTCATCTTGCGTAATTGGATCCTCATCCCATCTGTATAATTAAGAGACAGATTTCATAGCAACATATCACATTCATTCATACACTCTTCATTTACAACAGGGTTCTAATAAAGCATGTGAGAACTAAAACATGCGGGACAGAGGAAATTACAATAAATTTCTGAGCCTATAAGTTATCGTCAAAAGATAAACTGGTTGCATAAAATTTAGAAGACATAAACACCATCAATAGAGGGACAGAACCTTCTGTTTAGCCGCAGTTCAACTGTGTCTTTGATTCATTTGAAAACGCTTAACATTTAACCAAACGCTTACCTCAGAAAAGCCGAAAGAAGAGAGTGTCTTGATGGCGAAGACGGGCTGCAGGGTTCTACAAACTTTGAAACCTATTTAGACCTTGAGTTATACTGATACTTGATCTTCTAAGAAGCCTCATTGGCCGACGAAGTAATCTTGGGAGGAGGGTATCTGGACCATAAGGAGACCCACAGAATGTGCTGGATGACGATCAGATCTGGAGGGCTGAGAGACGCCCATTTGCTATATCTGTCATAACACAAGGCAAGCAAAAATAGGTTAACTGGCAAACATGCTAAGAGCCTGTAGCACTTATAGAAATGAACGTGCAGAAGATGTCTGTGTGTTTAACAGAGAGGTATAAAACTCCTCAGCTTTGTGGATGTTCTCTTAGAGAATCAGAGTTCATGCAGTTTGGTTTTGTCCTTTACTTGGTTCATGCTCAGACAGACAATTATTGGTACATACATGAACACTAGCGATGATGCTCATGTTCATCTAGGTTGATTGTTATCCAGAGGAATGAATTCAGCGTATTAAATTAATACATTGTATAACGAGTCTATAGCGATAGATTCTCGAAAAGCATAAACATTTTATTATGTAGAAAAGTTGTTTATAATAAATTATTAAAAATAAGGAAAAATCATAATTTAGATAGATAGATAGATAGATAGATAGATAATATAAGTTAACCATGTAGTTGTCAGTAGATGTATGCCAGTAACAACAGTGTGTGTGGTTGCATTTCATGTTGTGCTAAACTGGAACAGAGAGCATTCAGATGAGAGTATGAGAAGTGGAGCTGTGCACTTTGACACTCTTGCCTCTGCTATGGTCTACCACTGACTAAAGAATAATATTTATTGAACAATACAAACGTTTTTGACAGCTGGTAAGCGAAAAATAACCTCAGATATCGCCCTGCAGCCACTGCTTCAGATGACATAATCATAGATTGTTTAAGAGCTAACAGTTAATCACAGACTTAAACTGGAAGCTGATGAAAGATGAAAGGCAGGGGGCTGAGGCCCCTCTAAATAGCATTTAGCAACACAGCTGGTTGACAGACAAGTTAACAGCATTAGAATTGTTATGGTCTACAGCATATCACATTTCCATGTGGCCCTCACCAGAGCAGTAAACCTGCAGAAACAGCCCTTTGACAACACAACATATTTTCATTTGGTATATCTCAGGTGAAGTGGAAACCCCCTGCCTGGTTACAGCTCACTGGCTGTCAGAGTGTAGCATGAATTCAGGGCGAGGAGTTTTATTTTTGGCATGGAAAAGGGGTAGGTCATGTCCTGTTGCTCTGTTCCACCGATCTTCCCCCACCACACTCGATGTTGGAGCCTACAGACGCAAACTTATTTCCACAGCACAACTCGCACAGGTAAACCCCCAAAATTGCACATTTCAGCTTTCATTAACAGTGTGACAGTGATCTGCTAGTGGCTGACAGGCACATGACTCTGTGTGAGAAATTAGGCCTCAGCTTGTTGTGTTGACTAGCACAAGTAGCAAGTGCTGTCAAGTACCTAATATACAACAATTAAAAGCTAATTCATTTAGCTTTCATTTAAAGTCATTAAGGGTCTTTGTTCGCACATGTAATATGAATAGTCATTTGCTTACCTTGCATTTCTAAAACAAAGCAATCATAGTTCTTCTGCAGTACTGCACTGACTGATTTATGTCTGTTTATAATCATTTTTTCAGATTAGCACCATCTCTCTCTTCCGGATTTACTGTAAGTCTCACAAACGCTCATAGCATGCTCACCACACCTGGAAGTGTTAAGTTAAAATAACGCTGCAGTTACGTTTATTGGAATATCATACACTGTACACAGTAGAATGTTTTAGTGTGAGGTCTTTGCACTCTTAAGTTAAAGAGCAGACAGGCATGGCTCAGGTATCAGTCAGCTACTTCTTCAGCAATGATCTCAGAGGTCTCACACTGTACAGGTCTAAGGAAAGCACATACAGATCTCAGGGTGTTAGGGAATCAGCCTAACACAGGCCTCGGTGCAGTTCAAACATGAGCCAGGATATTAGGTCATTGAGGTTAATGTGTTTATGTTTATTGTTTGCTTTCAAGACTTTACATTTAAAAAGAAACAAAAATATTACTTATTTAAATGTATTTTTATTGGTAGTGGTAAGACAATTTGTGTCAGTTAGTTACATGGACCATTAAACCTATGCTGTTGGTCTGTAAGGTAAGATTAAAGCTAAGGTGTCTAGCCTTATTGTGGCTGCGCAGTCGTGCAGTGAGCAAAAATAAAATGTAGAGCAGCTCATGATCGCATTTCAACAACACTTCTGCAGCACTAGAATACACACCGTTTCTAAAGTAGCCCAGAGACAGTCTGACTGGAAAGACCAGCTCAGACCATTAATTTCCATGCTGGGCCAGGCTACTTTTTGCAGGTTTGGTGTTGGAATAGCTAGTGGACCAGTATTACCATGGCCTTTACCAGCAAAATGCTAGTAAACTAGCATAAGCTTGCTGTTAAAGCAGGCTAACCGAGAAAGTCTTGCTGTTTAAACTAGTTAAGAAGACTGGTGGTAAACACACGTTTGTAAGCAGCATTGTGGGTCTTTTTAATAGGCAGCATGTGCCAGTCACGTCTTAATTCTTTCGGAAAGTAAATATCCCAGATCATAAAATTTGATCAAACTTACCAACAGAGTGGATAAACCTACCTCTATACAAACTGAATTTCTGTTAATAGCTGCAGGTGTACTTGTAAATAAGTGGGCACCTGAGGAAAAAGTAACTTGAAACATTCACAAATGATTTTTTCACAGATGGTTTTATTAACGTTTTGTGACAAATACTTAAAAATTATTATTTATGCATCCCACCTCACAGTCATTTGGCTGATTTTTTACATGTGTGGATTATGTAGAGCTACTTAACTGAAAAATCTTTATTGCAAAGTATGGGACAATAATCTGGCATATAAACAAAGAGAGAAAACAAAAAAGCAACAGCAGAAAGGTATATGATTATTATGATAAAATTACCAGAGATTTATATCAGACAGAAAACATTATTCAATATTTAGAAAAAAAATCAGATACTTTTTTTCAGGACATAATCCTGTTTTTTTTTATTCCATAAAATATTTAAATGTAAGCATTTGTTTACATTACAATGTATATGATGTTTTTAAAAATCTTCACAGGCAGTTCACAGGCAAGATTAATTTATTGTCTGATGATTCTCTAATATCTTCCAGACCTGATTCTGTATTTAATACTGACTGACTGTTATGTTTCTAATGTCCGTACTAAATAATGTGAAAACTTAAAAATAAAAAATCACCTGTAATATGTGTGTGTAAATGAAGGACAATGATCACATTTTATTGTCTGTTTGTTTAACGGCATCTTTTTCATCTTCGTGATTATCAGCCAGCTAAAAAGAGAAAGAAATAAATGTTATTAAAAACATTCAGAGCAGGTATTTCTTTTACATGAACCAGAATAATGAATACACAATTAGACTAATAGGTTCTGGGTATGTAGGCTTTAAGTTAATTAAATTGTTGCTCTTGGTATCAGCATGCTTTATGGTGAACTTTCAGGGAATGTTCAAAATTTCCAGGGGCACTAGAAATAAAGTTTTAGGCTAAAGATGAATATTACATTTAACACCAGACTGTCTTTAATGCAGGTATTAAAATGCTGATGGATTTAAGTTATGGTAGCCAGTGTAACCTGCTTTCACAGCAGTACCCTCCCCCTCTACTGCCAAAACCAGGAAGAGACAATGTACGTCTGCAGAAACTACTAAAGAAGAACGCTAAGAAGAAAGTCGGCTCTTCCTCTCAGACTCCCATCCCATTCCGGTCCAGCCTATCTCCAGTTGATGAAGCCAGCCCTGATCTAGAGCACAGTGACCACTCCACTCCTCCACGGACTCCAGAAACCCATCTCTTCTGCAGGACCCCTGACTCTAGATATGCCTCCAGCAGCCCGTTCAACCACTACTCAAGCTCTCCGTATTTATACTCTGCCCGTAGCTCACAGTACAACTCCACACCCACACTGTCTGTGCAATCATACTCTTACCCTGCCCGATCCCTGGAGCATCACATAGCACCACTGTACACATGCTCATCTACTCTTTTTGATGATGACACAGAACAGACCACAGACTCATACGCAGATGCACCATTTGAGATAGCCTTCAGCCAAACGCTTCAATCCAGGCCTTCAGGAGTAGAGACTAGACATGGTGCATCAGGAGACCTACAAAGCCTCAGTCATGCTGTGGACAGCTATCACTCCTCAGTTCAGATTCAGGCCCCCCCTTTGGCTCCAGTTCAACCTCCTGCCGCAAATCTGACATCATCTCCTGCATCAGTTTTCCAGACACAGGCGGCACAAAGTCACTCCAATGAAAAAGAATATATAAATGTTGCACCTGCTCTCATTACTCACATGCCTCTCACAAATAATCACATCATGGAAACAGTCTCCCTGCACTCAGCTGTCTCACACGTCAACACAAGCATGACTTCCACTGTGCAGAAAATCCCTGTATTCCCACAAACAAGGATTTATACTCCAAAGACATCATTTTATGAGATTTCCAAGCCACCTATACAGGACACGTTAGCATGTCAATCAACTTTTCAAGAAGGACCACCCACCACCAAAATGGACCCAACTGTGGTAACAGATGCTAAACAAAATTCAGTAATGGCATATGAATCTAAAACACCTTCTAGTCAACCAAATACACATCCATTCTCAGTTACTGGGGCAAAAAAAGCTGTTTTTGAAGCTTCTGAAGACATTCAACGCTTGTTTGCGTTAAACTCTTCCTCATCCTCTACAATGGAATCGACAGTCTCTACTGGAAATTATCTGGGACCCAAACCTCAAAATCATTGGCTCCAATCCTCCTCATCGATTCATGTAAAAAATCAAAGCGCACCGATTGAGTGTGATAATGCAGATGGCTTGAAAAAAATTGCAGTGGATAAAATAAATAATTTCACTCCTAATGGCGTTGTTCACTTAGCCCCGGGACTCAAACCGTTTATTTCCAAAGCCTATTCTGAGCAATGTTTGACACCAAAGATTTCCAAATGTGAAGTCGCTTTATCTAAGACGCTCGCTGAATCCAGTAAATCAAGATCTAGGGCATGTGAGATGCTCACATCTACAGTTCCACAGCAGTATCCAATGGCCAAACCTGAAACTTCAGAAACCTGCATAATGATACCAACCAACTCTGCTCCAAGTGATGTAAATCAAGAGAAATCCATGCCTGCACCCTCCAGAACGTATCAGAAGCCCAGTACTCCTGTATATTGGTCACCAAGACCGGCAGCACGTTTTGTGGGCAACCAGACACCATCACAAAATGATGCCAGTACCCCTAAACGCAAGTCAACATACTACGGATTGACACCTGCAGAATATATTGCTTATGGTGGAATCAAGGTCCATTTGCACAATGATCCTTCTGTATCTAAGCCTCAAGAACCAGAAGATTTTAAAAATGGGAGTTCTGTAACTAAATCTCCTACTACAACACCTCAAGAAATGTCCAATGTCATATCTGACATGAAGGCTGAAGAATCATCTGATGGACAAAAGAAAGTTTCACAGAGTTTACAGCCTTCTGTGGTGGCGTCTCCTTCACAACTTGCAACCGGTCAAGATAAAGTACTAGTAACTGATAGAACTGAAACACAAACTATAAACAATTGTACTCCACATATTCCAGTAAACACTTTAAATAAGCAAGATGCAATCCCTGAAGAATCAAGACCTTCAGCTTTACATCCTCAATATGCATTGGCTCAGGAGTTTCAAATAGCATCTTCAAGACAGGTGGTAAACCCAACCAGTGTTACTGGAGCAGAGGAACCAAGAGCACCAATTTCAGGAGCTACAAACATCGCACCTCCATTCATGACAGAGGGGAAAAAAATACCAACTTATCCTTTTCCCTTGGCACAGTCAAATATTCTGAACTTAAATACAGCCGGATTATTAACAAAGAATTTTTTATCTGTTCAAAACATCCCACTCCAAATGGCTCAGTTAGAGAATGCACACAGATTTATATATCCAACCGAAAGTTCTAAACCTGCATCAGCAAAAACAACACAGTCACAAGTTTCTCCAAGTGTAGAGCAGAAAACCAAGACGTCATCTTTAGAAACACACCAGACTTGCTCCACTATCCACAACACTTCCGTTACCGTCATTACAGGTAGTGAACAAAATATCATAAACCTCAACAATGAAATCCTTGCTGAAGCTTTCACTAATAAAATCACATCAAACTCATCAAACATCAAATACTCAAAAATGCCATGTGCAGACACGAGAAGTTACAATAAGATCCCTCCTGACATTAAACCTGCAGCTCTCCCAAATCCAGAGGAACATAAACCTGCATCTCACTCAGTGTTAGGTAAATCCAATTTTGCAGCCGTCTCTAAAACAGAAGTATCCAGACTTGGAGTCCTAACTAAATCTAATGCACCCAGTCCTGTATTTTCATCCAGATCTAATACTGCAGATTCCCCTAAATCAGATGCAATTAATCCTTCATATTTATTTAAATTAGATGTAAATAATCCTGCAACTCTTATGCACTCAGGACCAAATAAGTCTACAAATGAATCAAACATAAATATGACACCTCCTGTCTTAAAACACACAGAAAAAAAATTGCTAAACCCTGAAGTCACTAAAAATCAACAAATACAGAAACTCAACCTGAAATCTATCCCAAGCCCTTTAACCACAACAAACACGTCACATTCAGATGCACAGATATTTTCAGAGAAATCTGTTACAGTCATCAGCACTGGGACACGTACATCTAACGCTGAAGCACCAGTCATCCAGCTGGCAATGGACAGATCTTTCAAACAAGACAACCAGAAAGAAGACACCCTTACTGGTGCTATAAAAGAGCCAAAACCACTTATAGATACAGCACCAGGCGTACAGGACTCCAAAGCTGCGGCTACAGTTACAGTTGATTCCAAAACAAAGACGTCAACAACAGTACAAACAAATTCAAATACCAAAATGCCAACTAATGCACAAACCAAACCCTTCAAATCGGATCACCCTTTAATGCGTTCAAATACTAAATCTCTTTTTACATCTAAAGCTCAAAGTGCAGAAACCAGCCTTGCTGCCATGCTTCTCAAAGCTGCCAGATCTCTGCCACACTCTTCATCCGATGAATCAAAAACCTCAGCTAAGCCCCAAACAGATGTCAAAGAATCTACTATTGATATAAAGGCACCAAATATACTTGCACAGGATTCAAAAATCAACCTTATTTCAAATGCTAAAGGCAATGATTTAAATGCATCAAAACCTCATGATTGTTCGAGGGATTCGGTCACCGTGGAGATACAAAATGGCGCTGCCGACACTGAGGCATCTGGTGTAAATAAGAGCCATATAACAGCTGGGAATGACATAATTACCAGTCAGATTCCCTCTGAAACCAAATCAGATGATCAGAAGACACAAAATGAACTTAAGGCAGCTCAGAAACCCAAAGGTCTAAAGGCCAAACTCAGTGGCTGGACAAGACTGAAAAAGCACATGGTGGTTGAACCTGATGAACCTAGTTTTCCAGACCCTGAGCTTGAGAAAAATGCTCAGAAATCAGACATAAAGCTGAGTGATGATAATGAGCCTGCAGGGCTCACAGAAGAGTCGGCTAGCCAGGATCTAGTGAAAACAAAAGTGGAGCCCAGGGCATTAAAAATGTGGGATGCTGTACTTTTTCAGATGTTCTCCACAAAGGAAAAAATTATAAAGCAAATACATGGCAACAAAAAACAGGACGAGCAGAAAAACACTGAGAAGGACGGCCAGCTAGTTCCGTCCTTCGTCCACCGCTTGCCCATCCTTCTCTACAGCCCGCGCTTTAACGCTCGTAAGCTGAAGGAGGCGGCTGCCAAACCTCTCACCAAAATAGCCACGGCCTTTGAGAGGGGACTGTTGCATCGCAAACAGAAAGGTGAAGAGCCAAAGGACTTCAACAGAACAGCCAAAGGATTTGGCCCATCTACAACTAATACTACAGATGTTTGATTTGATTTCACACATACAGTGTAAAACTGATGAATAATTGATTTAATCGAGATATAATGTTAGAAAACTACTTTTTCTTTATGTGATGCTGTAGACTGTAAATTTAACTGTAAATGTTTTATGTTTTTCTGCATGAATTCAATGAAAGTCTAATATCACGTGCTATGTACTGAGCTCTGAGTGGTGCTGTTAAATGATTGGTCAGCAGAAACTGAGGCCTAGTGCATTCCTACATTGAGAGGGCGACTGATGGGTGCAGCTGCTCAGGATGTGAACTATAGAGAGTGAGGAAGTGAACGCAGCCTGACAACGTAATGGTGAGAATGTCAAACAAGGAAACCGGCTCAGAGAGCTGTGTGCTATCCAGGGAATGGATTTAAAGGTTAAGTTTTCTAATGTCAGCTGAGATGGGTCGTGTGAGCAGGCAGGTTAAGAATAGAGTTCTTTAGAATGTTAGAGGTATGTTCAAAGAGTGGAAAGATCATATTTAAATTAAATGCGATAATAAGATATACAAAAAGCTGCTGATCATGAAATCAGACAAAAATGGATCCTTATATCATAATAAACATATAGAAAAGCTTCAGTTGTTTCTTCAGACTGATAAAGTTTAAAACCATTTGAGTGTTGGTTGTTTTCTTATTTTTTTCACAAATGTCTAGTGAAAATTATTTTTTTATTTGTAGGGATTCATTTGTCTGTGGAGATCTATGTTCTGCATGATTACATTGACAGGTGGGTGTGACAGAAGATCTTTATAGAATACTACTTAGGGCTGCCAGTAAAAAACTTTTCTCATAAGCTGGTAATTATGGCAGCCCTGTGCTTCATTATAGCAGCCTTGTACTTGTAAAATGCAGCTGACTGCCAGCTGATCTATTCTTGTATATTAGGAGGGAAGTGGCTACATTGATCTTAAATAATGACTTCAGATAGAACCAATACAAAATAACAAAAATAAGACAAAATGTCTTACTGTACTTTTGTATCATCAGGGAAACCACAATAAGCTCTATAACAGTCATAAATCATTTAACTGCTGTAGGCTGTACACTAATATTTTTAATACAGCCACATTTTTGTTCCTGTAGGTAATCTTTACTGCATAGCAAAGATGATGTAACACATTTATCATTTTAGTTACTTTAGTAAAGCATGTCTGTGTAATAATGCATATGCTGTATTTATATATTTGTTATTTTAAATAAAAGATTTAAATAAAAAGGATAAAAGTCTTACATGTTTCTCAGTTTGTGTCATCATTAACGAAGACCTTCTCGTACTTTCCGTGCCCACTCACAACAAATTTGTACTTTTTCCCACCAGATCCCTGGAAAGATAAAAATAAAAATACATCCTTTAACAAATCATGCAAACCGGGTAAAGAAGACATAAAGTAAAGAGAATGAGGTTCTACAAAGCATTAAAAAACAAGCTCTACTGAATCTATTGAGTGATGATTTAAGAAATGATGCATGTTTTTTATAGGCTGTTATGAACAGCGTTCAATATTTGGAAATTTACATCTGTGCATTTGGCACACACTTTTATCCATAGCAACTTATTTTATGTGTGTGTATGTTATTTATAAGTGTATCAGATAAAGGGTGATGTACCTTTGCACATGTTTTATCCTGTGATGATGTGTCTCCCAGGTTCTCCCACATGGATTTTATGTTATGCACCTCACCAGCCTTAACCTCCTGAGACTAACACACACACACACACACAATATTTACCCCCAAAAAATTCTAACTTTTTAATTTCTTAAGATAAATTGCAATTTTTCCGACAGGTTCATTTCTGTCATAAGCATATAATCAAGAAAGTTTGTTGTGGCTTTAACCACTAGGTGGCGTCTTAAAACAACAGGCTTGTTGGAGGAAAGTCTCCTGCCACATGACCTAAAACAGCAAGTACTTTAACCTTACAATCTAACCTAATCCTAACTAACCTAACCTAACCCTAACTAACCCTAACCCTACACTTCTAAACAGCTAACAAAAATCTTAAAGAAATAACTATCCAAAACAAAAAGACACACAGTCTAAGCAAATTCATATTTTGAAATCAGTTTCTTTCTCAGTACTTTGATGGCAGGCCTTTGACCCAGTGAATCACACATTCTGAAACAGTAAGAAACCACTTAATCCAACCCACATGTCTATAAAGTATGAACGGAGGAAAGAAAAAGATAGGAATTGTTTACCTTATTGAAAAGGATGAATAGAACAGGAGAAAGTGGAAAGAGGAGAACTAAAAGAAAAGATGACATACAGTAGATACAGAAGGAAATGAAATACAAGAAAAAGTCAGAAAAGAATCTGAAATCTGGCCATTTTTGATAAAATTCTGTAAATGCAAATACATTATTTAAAATGAAGACATTTAACATAGACATGTCTATGTTAATTATATTGTGACTTTATATTGTGTTTATGTGAATCTTATTTAGCATATTAACTTACTGACACTTTGGAGGAGGGGCTCTTGAAGCTCGCGTCTGAGTTTCCCTTCACCCATTGGTTAATTAAATCAGACACGCCCACATGTATTCCCTCTGTGTCCTTAATCAGTTACAAAATGCATAATTTATTCATTCATGTACTAAGTGCCTTATTCACTCACAGCAATCAATGAATTAATTTTGACTGATAATGTGTAATTAATCTAGAAATGTATTCCACTTATAAATCAAGGTAACAGAAAACAACACTGATAGCTCAAACAATAATTTGAGTATGTTTGGGTGAGGAAAGAATACTTAAAGGGGAAGCTTTGGTAATCCTTTATGCTGGTGCTTCAACAGACATTATCACAACTGGGTTGATAACTAGTAGATGATTGTTATGACAAGATGAACCTTAGAGGGTGTGGCCTTCACTGAATTTTGATTCCAGGCTTCTCCCGCCTCAAACAGGGTCTTCCGAGCAGATACAGGCTCTTCTGGTGTTGGGACATCCATTGGTAGTTGCTTGGCTGCATTCCCCTCTTTACTGCACTCCTGCACAAACACACAAACACACACTATGGAATAGGAGAAGAGGAAGGCATGCCGCACTGTAACTCTGATCACTCATTGTTTAGTACAGGATTTGTGTGTGTGTGTGTGTAGGGGGCTGCTTAACCATATATTGGAGACAAATTTGTCCCAAAATCAGTAAAACCTGACAAATCTAAACAAAGCCTTTTTTGGGGGATGTCATTTATAAAAACGCTATAAAACGTAGTAGATAAAGTTATTTTTTAAAAACACCGATTTTTTTCTGTTAGGCTAAAGTTAGGGTTAGAATGTGGGTTAGGATATAATGTTTACTAGCTGTGTATAAAAACAATAGAAGTCCCTATTTACATGGATAAGCAAATGTGTGTGTGTGTGTGTGTGTGTGAACCAGGTGTAAATTTGCCAAGAGAAATAAGCAGCATATGATTCACAAAGATAACAACAGGATATCAGAGACCATGTGAAAATGCCTCACAGCACCTGCTTCACTCACAGCAGCAAAGCAGAGAAACACCTGAATCCACACACACATCATACACACATTTGCCATGGGGCTTTGACACTCTTTCTGACTCTCAGATGATAGATAAACAATACAGGCTCGGAACAAGACGGTCTAAGAGAATAAGCATGACTCAGAGAAGCGATGCCTGGACATGCTGAGGACACACTGAGACAGAGAGGGAGTGGTAAACATCAGAGCAGGTGCAGGTAAGCACTGGGTGGGGTAATAAGAACTCTGTGTGAATGATGAAATGCATGTATAAGCGGCACATAGAATTACAGGTTGTTTGAATGCATGCATTGTGGTTATATAATATATAACTGACAACAGGAAGATGTATGTGTAAGGTGTATGTTACCTCAACAGCGTGGTTGTACTGCTCCAGTCTGCCATCTAACTTGGAGATGATCGTTGGAGGCTGGGTCTTCTTTATACTGTTTCTGTTATGCACAAACAGATGAAATTAGGTAACAAGTGTGGGCAGGACCAGAACCATTACTCTATTACTACTGCAGCGTTAGACAAATAATAGTTCAGCAATGTTGGGTAGTTTTTCTGTATTATAAAATGCAGAGTTCAGATTCTAAATTCTGATTGGATCAGCCATATTTAAATGACTACCGAATGGCTACTGTATAAACATATACTATATACATATAATATATACTATATATTAATGCATACAGTTTCTACAGTACATTTACGTCACTGTAAACCAAACACTGCAGTTGGTTTAATAAACTACATTTGGCAGAAGAATTGTTTATAATTATTAATATAGTATTTATTAATTATTAAACTGAACAGTTTACCGAACATTCATGTCTTTCATTATTTTGCAGTTGCTGGCTTTTTATAAAAGCCACTGAAGTCTGTATATTACAGTGATTCTAACAGGGTTAATGGAGTTTTATTCCCTCTGATAACTTTAAACCAAGTAAAAATACTGTAATGCGTGACTTCTCACATTGCTTCATTTACTGGAAGAATGAGCGATATGTTTGGAGTAACTTTAAAACTATGCAGACAAAACATCCATCCTTCATTGCCTATTCATTGCAATGAGGAGTATAATTACGAGAGAGACAGAGAGAGACAGAAAGAGAAAGATAGACAGACAAGTCATGTCATGTCTGCCTGAGTGAATGGTGAACAATATCCCAAACAGTTGTTCACCTCTGAATGAATCATTTATATTTCCTGCTTAGAGGCGGATCAAAAAGAAATACTGTCAATTTCAATTCATCTTTTTGACAGCAACATACAATATATAGTCCTGGCTTGCATGACAAACAATGAGGCCATGATGTCATACCAAAACACCCCACAGCACAGCAGATAAACAGTGCACTCACCTTTTTTTAATAGAGCGGTTTAGAGACTCGGTCCTCTCTGTGATCTGTAGAGGAACAGTAACACGGTGCATTTATTTAGAAATGTATTCTAATAACTTATGATTTAAACAACTCTGCTGTTCTAGGTATGAAAATGCTTTAGGCAGTATTTTGGGCAATAACAGGGAACATTGTGAAACAGGCAAAAAAAGTGAAAAGTGGTGCAAATTTATTGAGTAACAGATGTTGGTTGCAAAAGGTAAAGCCATTAAGTTTTTGGACCAATATAAAAAGACCCATGAATGTTGTAAGCAGATTTATTCGAAAATGTAATGTAGTAGACTTATAGGTTTTATATCTGGCATTTTTTTTATTCTTTGCTGATCATATAAATCTCCTATAGCAAGTGCCCTTGTTTCTTTAACAAAGGTGTCATGGCCATGATTCAGTGTTGCTTAACAGGATGAGATGCATTTTGTTGCCAAAATAAGTTATCCTGGCACCCGCTTCCTGTGTGTTTTCAAAATGTTGCCTCATGATCAACATAAATGTTTATTATTTGCATGTGTAAAAATTGATCAGCCGAAGTATTTTATTATTAATGTGTAAGAAAAGATGTGCAAAAAGAAAAGACAGAAGCAGAACAACTTTGGCTACAGCTGTATAAAGCAAAAGGGAGGTGCACTGTATACACACACACACGCATTCACTCTAATGTGCAATTACCTACTGTCATGCATAAGCACAAAGTAAGCAACTCACCGAACCTGTACCCTCTGTTTGGCATTCTTCACCCTCAGCCTGAAACCAGCAAGCACAGACAACACACACACACACACACAAAGCACCTCAGCAATGTTCTGTCATCTTTCTCCCTCAGCCCACACTGACATTGCAAGGAAAAGATCAGAACCCGACACACTGAAAGAAAGGCCCCAAAACTGAGCATAAACAACTGACCACAATGCACAAACACTCACAAACACACTTCTTATGTTTTACATGTGAAAAAAGACTTTTTTGAAGTCTGTTTTTATGAAGCTATTTGCTCAAAGTCGGTCCCCACATTGTAGGTTTTTAATGAATCCGTATGATTTAAATCTTTATAAAACATTTTTCATATTTTTGTAGTTCTTAATTTGAGTGAGTTTGTGTATAATTGTTAGTGTGCCAGATCAGCAACTGCCTTTGCGTTTGAGTCTAACACTGTTTAACAAGCAAATGTGGGCATAGTTGTGATGATTATGATAATAATAATGTAATTTTGAGGTCATAATGAGGTCAAAATTACACCTACCATGTAGGCGGGGCTCTTGGGGCTGAGAGGACTGAAGGGTTCCTCTGGATCTCCACTGGATATACTCAGCCTCTTCAGCTTCTCCATCACATCCCTCCTTCTCCTGTCTCTCTCCTCCTCTATCATCCTCCTCTGTACGTCCTCATGAGTCTGATCTCCTGTATCTCTGCGCTGCTGGTTCTCCTCACTGCTCTTCTCAAACACATCCTCTGACACACTAAAGACACAAGAAAAAGCCACAATTCATTAACAAAATGACTATGCATGATTAAACCTCATATGCTGTAATTTCGCTGTAGTTTTACTGTAGTTTTGCTGTAGTTTTGCTGTAGTTTTGCTGTAGTTCTACCTCTCTGAACTGCAGAGAGCTGCTGAATCGATTGTAGAGTCCATGTTATTCTGTAATTTAAGATTACGCTGGCTGAACTAAAGACCGTTTGCTCTGGGGAAGTTATGAAATTCACCTGATGTGTCATGTCATTTCTCAACATTGAGCCTATAGTACATCTGCAAAGCATTAGTGCTCAGAACATCACATCAACACAGTCTTTCGAAACTGTTCTCCTGCTCTGTGTGTTTATATTTCCTGAGGATATTAAGACACATTCGGTGCAAAATGTATTATGTACGGATCTTTATCAGGAGGAATAAAACCCATATTTTTGGCATTGTCGATGCCACCAATTTACCTACAGGAATTATTGTTGAGTATTGTCGTAAATTGTGTGTATGCCTGTTTATGTCTGCACCTTTCATTTATTCGCCTCCCCTCTTGTCCATCAGCGCCGTTTAATCTCCCATTCTGCTGGAGGAAAAGTGTGGAGGTGCAGGAGAACTTCATCTCTGCCTTCCCGTCCTTGACCTAAAAGAAGAAAAGATTTAGGTGCTTTAACAGTCCATGTGTGCATTAGTTACTGTAGGCACCACTGTGAAGCAGCACTACTATATAACCGAGTTAAGGGTCTAACAGAGAAGTTCACCAAACATCCACTTATGTATGTTATACTTTCATGTCCTGGGTTAGACCTGTGCAGGCTGTTAATATGTAACTTGTCTTTTGCTTAAAATTTGTGAAATTTGATTGAGTCGCAGACTAAAAAGGCTGAGATCCCTGGCCTAAGTGTAAGGTTTATTAATGTTAATTAGTTCATATTTATTAATGTTCATTATTGTTAAGTGCTAAATGTCTTTTCAACTTACCTTCTCATCCATATCACATCTCTGGTTTTCTCCTCTCCAGACAGATGACTCATGGTTTTTCATTCTTCCTGGATTCTCCTCCTCTTCACACCAACGACTGATCTCTCTCTCTTTCCTCTCTGTCCTTATGTCTCCCTCTCTGGCACCCCAGTCTTTATCATCATCCTCATTTACATTTTTCTGATTTGAAAGGGGGGACCGGGTCTGTTTAAATGGGGTGGCGTCATACACATTGACATCATTCTGATGCAGTTTGCTGTGTTGAGCGGAGCTGGAGCAGAGCTGGAGTTTTGAGTGATGGGAGCCATTTTGATGTGGTTCTATGTCCTCACGTTCCATTGGTCTCTGCTTTCGCCTGCTGAGCTGTTGTGTCCAATCACTGAACCCTTCGTCTTCCTCCATAGATGATGAAGAGCGTGAAACCAGATCATTCAGACCCCTAATAAACAGTGAAACCATTTTACAATTGCTTGTCAATTGATTTCAATAAAATAACAAGACTACTTAATTGACCCGAGTCTGCTAGAATAGAATAGAATAAAATAGAATAAAATAGAATAGAATGGAATATGCCTCTGCAATCAAATCCAATACAGCATGTGTGGTCTTGGCACATTTACACACATAAACTCTTAGATTACAAGCACAAAGAGTTAAACAGAGAAAGTGGGTGTGAGTCAGACTCAAAGTATGAGAATCCATGGAAACAAAACAAACACACTCTGTTGTATGTATTTAATGAGGACGGGTGTGCTGTAAGGTTTTTGACACTGACTGGTTGTCCAGAGTCTGTGCATCGTGAGGGGTCTCCTGTTGGGTCACGGTGGCTTGAGGCTCAGTAGAGGAACTGGCTCTTGAACGTCTTCTTCGTTCTCTCTCAATTTCCTCTGCGTCCTCTACACTGCGCTGAGCAGTGATCCTGCACACACACACACACACACACACAAAATATCACCACTAATTCATACGCTAAACAACGGTTCAGGAGGAGCCTGTTTATGTAATCCTGTCAATCAAAACAAAAGAGTACATAAACAGCTGATTATCTCACTATTGTGATGATTCTTCTGGAACATCAACCCCAGCTCCACCTTCTATTCATTATTACAAACATAATTAATAAGCAGTGGAGAGAGGGTATGTGGAGGGCAAATTCAGTCTCAAGCTCTCTGTATTAGACAGCAAGCTAAATCTTACATTTATGCATTTGGCAGACGCTTTTATCCAAAGCGACTTACATTGCAGTCACAGTATAGTATAGTGCATTATACTATACATCGTTTTTAAGTATGTGCAATCCCTGGGATCGAACCCATGACCTTGGCATTGTTAACACCATGCTCTAACCACTGAGCTACAGGAAATCTTAACATATATACACAGGATTAAATAAACAGATGATCTTGTGAAAACAAATTATATCCACATTTACCACTCATACATACAATCATGAAAGCAAAACATGAAGTAAGACAAAAGACATTTAAAATGACCTAGAAATGAGAGAACTGCATTTAACACTGAGTCACAGTGATTGGCTCTTTAATACAGAACCTAGACAAATGACCTGAATATCAGATATGGTCTAGATATGGTCTAGAACAGTGTTTCCAACCTTTTTGAGCCACGGCACAGTGGTTGGAAAACACTGGTCTAGAACAGTAGTGGTTCCAAAACTGGGGTGTGCAGGGTGACAATGGTGGTACCTTTTTTATTTTAATTAAAGACTAAAACCATTCAAACAAACAAGACAATCAATGTAATCTTTTGTGGTCAAGCTTGGGTGTACATCTGCATTTACAATTATGTGGCTTCACTATTGTCTACCACACTTGTGATTTCTGTTGTGAAAGAGTTCCACTTCCACTGTATTTCCTCTGCAGCAGTAGAAATCCACCCAGTGTCACTCACAATACCCAGTGAGCACTGTTGTCAATCCCACAATCCACCTCGACTGTGTGACGCTAAAACATACCAGTGACATGTACAACTGAAAATGTACAATTCTACAAGTGGCTGTTATAGACACAGATATAGACTGTTTAAAAACAATTCAAGTATTCTTTTCAATACAACCAAACATTGTAAGGTTATATGACTTACTTCACACACACCCTTCTCATTAATAAGTGTGTCTTTTATTAAAAAAGCTATGAAGTTAGTGAAATTTGATAAAGGATATTATACAGTTGTACAATGAGAAAATGTTCCCAGTTGTTTGACTGCAGGCCTTGATACAGTGATGCAATCTTTGTAGTTGCACACATTTCAGATAACCTCATAACTTATCCAAAAATAATATATCACCATGGCAATGATAGGGACAGGGGTCATCTGACAGAAGGCAGAGTCAGGGTTGTCAGGAAGTAAGTTAAACTGGGAAAGGAAGTGCCGGGTTCACATTGGCAGGAAATGGCTAACTGACTTCCTTTATTGAGGCTGACATTACAAAAGCTAAACAAAACAAACTGGCACAAATGGAGCAAATCACCACAACACATACAACATTTACTAAATATTTACAACAACAGCAGAGACCTTAGCTATCAACAATTATTCAAAAATAGTAAATGCAGTCAAATTGTTTTAGCCACTTGTGTTTTGTTTACTCATTCTTGTCAAATACCAAAAAACTCTTCCCTTGGTTAAAACTCAGTTGTAAGTGATTGGGTTACTTTCCAGCACAGATTAATTTAGCAGCTTCAGGTCTTTAGGGCAGAGTGGGAGGGGCCTGCTTAGAGTAGGGGGTGATTAGAGGCACTACCAGATGATGTCACCACCCTTAGGAAAATTTCAGTAATAAAAGAAGTTAAGGAACCCTGTCATCGCCATTTTATATGATGTCATTAAAATGACTCACCATGTGCCGTGTGAGCAGCAGCCATCTGGGGAAGCTTTGGGACTATTGCTTTTTTGGTATAGACACATTGTGTAGGACAGCTGTGTTGCATGACATTACTCAAAACAATGTACAAACACAATATCACCCCCACAACAGATTTTCAACACAAGTCCACACTCACAACTAAAATATGATTTGGCTCTCACTGTGTCCACCGTGCATTCTTTGACCTTATAATTTCTAAGAAACAGAGTTAACAATAAACAGCCTATTAGAAATGTAACCCTCTGAATAGCTGATAAACACAGCCGAAGGAACTCCTGCTCCTGCTTGACCCCTCACATTTATCAGGCGACTGTTATTGTGCCTGAAGAAACTCTTTATCCTCATGACTGTTCAGTGCTACTTGCTCTGCTAGATAACAATGCATCACATTCAGCAACTTAAGTGTTAAAGGCCGTGATATAAGTCAAGATTCATGAAATAAGATCCAGATTTAAGGTTTCATGATAAAATTATGTATAATCTGTATAAAGCAAAAAAACAGCTAGTCTGTGATGTCACTTTACAGTATTGTTGTCCCATTAGATCACAACACACACACAAAAAAGTCACACACACACACACACACACAAATAAAAACACCTCACCTCTGAAGATTCTGCAGTCCTATTTTGCTGGAATGTCGTCGCAGGATTGAGGTGGACATGTTTGTGTGTTTCACTGGAGCTTGACTAATTGAGATCTTCAGCCTCGCAGTGACTGAAGAAATGTGAAGGGCTTCAAAGAAAACGATGCGTTTGTCTCTCTCTCCCTTCCTGTGAGTTCTCTAAAGGGTGTGAATGTGCTCCCCTTCTTTCACTGAGCGCTCTCTCTCTTTTCCTCTCTCACCCACTCTCACACACTCTCTCTCCATGTGTTTTTCATTCAGAGCTTTGAAATCCAGACTCTTGTCTTTTCCAATTCTTTCTTCCAATCAGCAGAAAGCAAACCAGTCATGTGACAGCCCCTTGGGAGAGTAAGATGATACCACACACATACACGCCCCTAATAGTCAGTGTGTTGTCAAACACACAATTATAACTGTAACTCACTGCAGCACAAACACATCCGCATGCACAATTTACCTGTTGATTAAATGCCAAACACTGTACAGCAGTTACGTGGATACTTATTACGTGGATTATTATTATTATCATTCCAAAATAAATATGACTTATGACCTTAGGAAAAAAGAATAATATACCTATAATTAAAATAATTATAATAACTACTACACACTTGTGACTCAATAAATACAAAGACGGCTTTATTTGAATGTGTCTAAAAAAAGTGTATATTATTCAATAAGAAGATTATGTATTTGGAGTCACTGCGGTGACTGTGTCTCTCAGAGCATTACGTTTGATCATTGGTGTACAGTTTAATCTACACTGGCCTCTCGAAAAAACATACAGTGACACATACAGTAGGAGACCTCATGTGATGTAGTATGTTCTGGCCAAGAACTGCCCACTTAAACAGGAGGAGATCATCCTCAGAGGTACTTAATAGGTACTTAATTCATCAGACTGGTACCTCGTAAACATAACTTTGTTTTGACAAAACGTATAGCAGCCAGTAACTCAGATTGGAACTGGTGATTTCAGCCAAATCTTGCATTCCAAGCATTCAAGTTTGTCTTTAATGTAGTATTTAATAATGACAGGTACATAGGACAACATGTTTGTTGTAAAAACAACAAAACACTACTTAGATGATGTGTGATTTATTTTTTTTGAGTAAACTCCTTTCACAATACTGTTTTAAGTTTTTTTAATGGGTTTTTACAGATTGAAGTTAGTTTATTAGACTATAATTGTAAAAACCCAAACCAGACTAATCTACACATTAAAGCCTCAACTACAAAAGTCACCCCTCACATACATCAGAATCCCTTATACACACCTACTGTATACACTTTATACCATCTGTTACACTCAAACATCACATTAAAGATCATTTTCCATGTTTTATCTCTCTTTACCCTGAAGACCACACGCATTAAGACAACCTAACAGAATATTTCACTGACTGGAATTGTATATTGTTGGAGGACAAAATTTAGGCCTCAGACTCAAACATTTTCTTCCTGCCATCCATACCAGCCTTATCCTCGATGTTCTTACGCCAGTCTCCCACTGCTTCCTTCTCCTGTAGCAACAGAAAAAACGTTTCAAAATGAAAAGCTTGCAAAAACACAAATTTTTCAGGTAATTTCCTATTTTGGTATTTTTCATTTACATTTATGCATTTGGCAGACGCTTTTATCCAAAGCGACTTACAGTACATTCAAGTTACACATTTGTCAGTAGGCGTGCTCCCCTGGGAATCAAACCCACAACCTTTGCGCTGCTAACGCAATGCTCTACCAACTGAGCTACAGAAACACTTTACACTTTACTTTACAATTTAATATAATATGTTTAACGAATGACTCTCATATGCTGTTTTGTAAGTCCCCATATTAATTAACCTCTGGGATATTCCCACAATTCAGTGTGCCTGCCTCTGTGTTTGTGAAGGAGTGAAAAGGGTAGTAACGTGTGCTCACCTCCTCCTTGACCTCCTTCTTGACCTGTTTCAGGTTGGCTCTTAGGTCCAGTGACACCTTGTGCTTGGAGCCCAGCAGTGCCTGCAGCATGGCATCGGCAGACATGCGTACTTTCTTCAGAACGGGCTTCTTGAATTTACCTTTCAGGTCCTGAATCTTTATTTTCAGATCCTCAATCTATAGAGATCAACACAAAAGATATGATAGAAAAGAGTTTAGGGATGCTTTTAAAAAGTAGGTTCTGTAAATAGACTACAATATTTAAAATGTACTTTCATATATTAGTTTAATATCTTCATACCTCCTTGTCTGACTTGGCCACTTTGCTCTCCATATCGTATCTTTGTTCATCAACAACATCAATCTGATGGTGAATCTTCCTACACAGTTCCTTTATAAACAGGCACATAAAGGTATAGGTGAGGCAGAGTAAATGATGACATGAATGTATTTTTCACACAAGCTACTTCTTTAAAGGTTAAAAATGGCGTTTTTCCATACAGCTTTCATCTCTCTGCATGTACCTGTAGTTCCTGCAAGGTTCCAGGCGTTATAAGTGCAGGGCAGTTCTCCTGCATGTATCTCTCTTTTTCTTGCTCTGCCTCAGCTGTCTCTTTTTCTAAAAGCCCATGAGCAATTTGTAGCAGCAAGCTCTGGAGCACAAACACAAAGGAGCACAGACGGTTATTAGCAAATCAGTTACTGATACCTCAGTTCACACCTTCAGATCAGTGAAGAAAACGATGACCTCACCTTCAGATGGTGCCTACGACTGGATGATATCTTCTTCCTATCACAAAGAGATTGTTTGCATACAGTAAGTACAGTAACCTACATCAGTCCACTCTACCATGAAAACAGCTGGTTGCCTAGGCTTAGCTGGTCTGCTAGCTGGTTTTAGACAGGCTTAGTCCCCTTTTAATCTGATCAGTTTGGGAGAATCATTTGTTATGATTATAATGAGTGATGCAGTGTGAAGACACTCCAGAAAATGCATCATGCTATTTTTATTATGTGATTTAATGTGCTTGTATGTGTCATGGGAAATTGCTTAATGTTGGCCTAAGATTAAGGCCCATCTGTTCGGAGCTTAATACTAAATGTGTTATCTGAGTTCAGTGATTCAGAACTGAGTGATGGGGTCGTTCACACTCAGTATTAATATAGAGTCTCTGAACATATGTGACTACACACACATTCACACCACACAAAGTAAAACACATGATGGAAATCAATACTTACTCAGACATCTTGACGTTTCTTTGTGGCGACCCCTGTCAAGGTGAAGACGCCGTGGGTGGAGGAGAGTGGTGTTGCCTTCAATCAAACAATTTACATTCAGTCAGCAGTGGGTCTAAATTTGGACATAAGTAGTGTGTGTGTGTGTGTGTGAGAAAGCAACAGCTCCTCGAAGGGTATGTGAGTGTGTGTAGAAGTGTCAATACCCACAGAAGTGTCCGGTGTTAAGAGGTTTGAATTTAGGGAACAGTTGTCTTATGCTTTTTTGATGTTCCTTTGTAGGAGGTAAGAGACAGCTGGGAGATGACCTGTTGTCTCTTGAGGAATCTTATCAGCTTGAAGGCCAACAGCTGAAACCCTCCTCAATTGCAAAAAATACTTTCTGCTACTAAGAAACTAGGCCTGTTGCCAAATAATGGATTTAGATTAAGTCTGAACTGGGGCACAATTCCTTGTGCATATTATCAGGTATTTAAATGAAAAGGAACAAAGTTTGTACAGGTAATGGTAATATGCTTTGTATGTACAGTACGTGCTGATGAATTGACACGTTAAATATCTACTCTGTGAAGTATATTTTATTTAAATATTATATTACATAAAAAATACCTCAACTTTTTCCCAACAATACTAAAAATATGTACTAGAGACCTAAGAGTATAGATTATGTAAAATTTAAAAATTAAGTTATCATTTTTTATCATGTCATTTCAAACCTATATGACTTTATTTCTTCAGTAAAATGTTGATACTGCTTTTTATCTATACAATGAAAGTGAATGAAGACTAAAACTGCCAGTCTTTTACATTTTGCCTAACATCTCCTTTTTATCATGTAGGAAAGTCTGTTTTTTGGTCAGCTATTCTTTGATAACAGCTTTTTACAATAAAGTTCAATAAAAATCGCTGAAAACATATTGATGATCACAACAATACCGCACTGATTAATTTACAGCAGCTATCATGGTGACAATAGGGTGTTTAAAATTAATTCCCCAATCACTTGTTAGTCTTCTCTCTAGTACAGTACCAAGCAAAAGTTTCTCCTGTAAATACTAAAGGCAATTATCAGACACTATAGTACTTGCTCAGTATTGCTCTGATTTCCTGAGTCTGGCTGCTCAGCTTGTGTGAGATGTTCTGGTATTAGGGTCTGTGGCATGCGCTGATGTTAGTGTTATTAAGCCCAGTGCTTTTACAGCTCAAACAATGGAGAGACTCACCTTTCAATGCACAGCAGGAAGTCTGCAGGGGATTACGGGGTAAGAGTGCGAGGCTATAAAATTAGCTGGGTTTATATAGGCTTCCCAAATGGCTTCTTCATTCTCTTTAAGGAAGCAGATTTTTTCTTAAGCCAATGAGGTTATCTCACCCTCTCTCTCTCTCTCTCACACTCACACACACACACACACACACACACATGTTGGCGCTATCATTACAAGGACTTTCCTTCGACTCTATTCATTTTATATTGAGCTAATGCTATTTATGTATGTATCCCCTAACTAACTGTACCCCTACTGTTAAACCTAACCCTCACAGAAACTGTAAACATCATTTAATATGTTTTATAAGCTGTTTGTATTGTGGGGACAGTAAGAATGTCCTCACAATGTAGTAAATGTCAGCTTTCTCTATATTGTGTGGACAATTCTTTCCCCATAATGTTGAAGTACTTAAGCACAAACACATCACAAGTATAGACAAATCCACACACACACACACACACACACACACACATTTCATCCAAATAATAAGCACATACACAGATGTAATTTTTTTATACAAAGCTAATTATTTAAAGTGCTACAGACAAACGCTAGACCTAAAGACAACACTGCATAATTGGGCATGTTGATATACAGCTTTTAATGATTTGTTTTTGTAAATTACAACATCCCCAAATGTTCTGAAAGGAAGGTGATGTCATATATAGCAAACCACTGAAGAAACATTTGCAAATCCACCAACTCAATAAAGAAACAGGTTAAAAAAATAAACGTTCTCAAAACGTTTTCACCACCAGAACCTCCAAACCTCTTGACTATGTCACTGCAATCTCGCAATGAAGATTCAAATCTGATTTACTGTTTTTTTGGGTGTGTTTTACCATCTGTTGTTCTCTCTAGCAACAGTGTTTAGCAATAAAACAGGTGAGAATGCTACACAGGTCTGCACACACAGCTTAACTTGCAGACTATATATAACCGTCACAATACAGTAATTGCTTTAGAATTGACATAATAACACAGTGTTTTAATAATTCCTCAAACCATGTTGCCAGGTCTGTTTTAGAAGATTATATGGTTGATGTCTGGTTGATGTTTAACACAGAACAGTCAGATAACAACAGACTTTATATAGCTTGATATTTGGTCTTTTCACATCAGCCTTGCCTCCAGTCTGACTTGATTAACCACAAGGGTGGTACTGTAAATCGTCCTTTTAAGTGTGTTTAATATTACCTGCCGTATGCGCCGCCCTCACTTTGAGAGTGTCATCTGCAGTTCCCTCTACCAGCCACTAGAGGGAGCCGTCGATACTTTTAAAGACAGACAGCTTCACTCTCGAGCGTGTAAGCCGCTTGTGCATTAAAAGTAAAGTTTATTTTAATTAAAAATAAAGTCCACTCTTCTTAAGAAAGGTACACATTGCTGTCCTGGCACATTACCAAATGTATATATCTATTATGAATGTCAATATGAGTCTTTTAAAATCTAGATTTTAAAATCATTTAAGACAGCTGTGTGGTGCCTGCAGGCAACAGACCCTGAATCTTATTCTTACTTTGCAAAAGGTTTTTGTTAGGGGTAGTTTAAAAGAACAGACACATAAGCACCGACCAAGACTCAATGTATTCGCCATTGCAGAGAAATTTGCAGGTAGCATTTAATTTGAAAAAAAAAATAGTGAATGTCCCTTTAACCAGAGGACGGCCACAGGAGAGCTCAAACTACAGCCCGTCACTCTTCGTATATAAGAAGCATTGGAATGACCCAGTGTAACATTTAATCGACCCTTACTTTGGTCAGTGTGAATAAGCGAAACTTTGTTTTAGGTCAAACTACTGACTCTGATTTACAGTTTTAAATATATGGGGATTCTCACATTGGATGAAAACACAACCACAACTGGAAAGATATTGCCGATCAACTGTTTCAACTACTAATAATTATGGCGTTACACTAAAGTAAGGAATTGAAAAGCAATGTTGAAGTGGTATCTGCCTACAAATGCGTGCTGTGCTGTTAGTGTTGTTATGTACCTTTGGTCTGCCATGGTGGGATCCGGCCAGCTGCCAGGAATCTGTTTACTCGGAGCGGTTATATGAGTCAAACACGCAGCGCGTGGCTGTTGGTAACGTCTGGAGACCAAACAGACCCGCAACAGTTGCATTGAACCGCAATGAAGACGAGGTGAGGACGCCTCAGTGTTTGCACAAAATATAATCATAAAATCATTTGACTGTATTTATTTAATGTAGGTCACCTGTATACACACCTACCCTGTCAGATCGGATCATTTATGTAAATAAACTATAGCTACACCTCATATTGCGACAGAATGTACCTGTATTCTGTACTGATCAAAAGTGGCAATTATGAGCTTACTCGTATTGCTTGAATGACACTGACTTTCTGAGAAACATATTATTATATTATGTACCTTCTAGGTACCTTACGTTGGTTTTTGATGGTAATGATGCCTGTAAAGTGTGTCTAAAAAAATGTGTTGTTCTGTGTCAGTGTGATGTGGTGATGAACCTGTCTGCCAATCAGAGATGCGAGTTTGTGACAAACACATCCGACTGCGTTTCAAATGAAGGATTTACCAACTACCCTTGGATCACCTTTTGCCTGTTCCCACCCCACCTACTGACCCTAGTCATCACACTCTATGTAAGGATGCAATCAACTGTTTACTTTACAGTTTAGTACATAACACAGAATCAAGTGGCATGTAGGTTTGTTTCTGCATAGTGATGCGTTTTTGTTTACATATCCTATTTATACAAGTTATAACGCAGCAGTCCAGATATCGTTATCTTAAATAGTATTTTTCTATCTTGTTACACTTTGTCACTTTCTATTATTGTTTCCTCTTTGACTATTTCCATCAGGTCCTGTGGCTCTTTGTCTTGTTCCTTGTTCTTGGGCTGATTGCATCAGACTTGTAAGTTTATGAGAAGGTTTTAAAGGTTATTAGATAATCTTCCTGCACATGCAGCCTATATTTGCCAGCACACTACAGAGCTGGTTGTGTAGTCATTAAAGTATGCTGATTCAGTCTGGCTGAATCAGGTCTAGGTCAAGTTCTGGTTGTGGGTGGCTGTAATATTCCAGTAATCAGTTTCAAAATCTCTTTGATCTTTCGCCTCCTTCAGGTGACTGAATATGGGATGGCTTATTTATAGGCTGTCAAAATTAAATTAAATTAAATTTTGGATAAATTTTGTCACCATAGTGCTAAGTGCTAATAATAACAACAACTTTAAAAAAGTGCTCCAAAACATATCTGTTCCTTCTTGTTATCTCATGGCAATATCAGTGCAGCTGACCCTGTGGCCATGACCAGCTCTTTATGGACCCTCTATTAATGTTTTACTTCCCTATGTACTCATGTGACTAAGACTGTGGGTTTCATTAATTTGGTGAATTTGTAAGTGGATTACAAGGTTCTGCTTTTTAAAGATCAAGAAGTCTGTTTGTCCGTTAATAGACTGCAGTTTGTTTTCAATACTGGCTGTATGTAACATGCATTTGATTATATATGTATAAAGCAAAATAATTATCTGGGTTTTGTGATCATGTAATGTGATTATAAACAGAATGTGTTAAGTATGTTCTCTGGCGTGTGTTGTAATGTTCTGTATTACATAATGCAATTTGTAATCGTTTTGTAGTTTCTGCCCAAACCTCTCAGCAATCTCCTCCACACTAGGACTGACTCATAACGTGGCCGTATCCTTTAGATGACGGAAATGTGACATCAGCTGATCCGCATCATCTGTTCTCATTTTGCTGAATGAGGTCAATAACATGCTGTGACATTACAGATCTCTCGTTCAGTTGTGCTTATCAGCCACAGCAGTGTGATCAACTCCAGAGTTCAAAGAGTTCAAAGCACATGGGTTAAAGAGTGTATCACAACATGCTAAACCATTTGTCATATTAAATGAATAATCCAATAATCGGTCATATCCATTAACATTAGCTGTGTATCTTATGTTTTTAAAGCTAGGTTGCTATTGGTAGCTATTCCAAAATTGCCTACCCTACCGTTAAGTAAAGAATATGCTTTCAGAAAGAAAGGTTTGGTTTGTGGAACGGGCGTAAAATATGTATTTGTGGATGTGTATTCTCACCGTTGTTTTCCGTAATCGTGAAGCTAAACAGGGAGTGACGTTCCTCGCATTTGGAAATGGGGCTCCAGATGTGTTTAGTGCCATGGCTGCTTTCTCTCGCCCTCAAACTGCTGGCCTTGCTATTGGAGCTTTGCTTGGTGAGTGATCAGCACTCAGAAGTGCTCAGCCAATGGCGTGGGTTTAAAACGACCCTTTAACTTAAATTCTTGTGTGTTATTCTGTGTACCTCACCAATTATTGGACCGGAAACCCATATCTGTAATGTTACAAAGGTGTATTTGTTTTCTTTAAGTAGCCCATTTAAAGTTGCATTAACATGTATCCATTAACATCAATTCATTAATCTGGATAATTAAATGCAGTACTGTGTAATGTTTTTTTCTAGGGGCAGGAATCTTTGTGTCAACAGTTGTTGCTGGGAGCGTTGCTCTAGTTAAACCTTTCACCACGGCATCCCGTCCATTCTTGCGTGATATGATATTCTACATGGCGGCTGTGTATTGGACCTTCACTATCCTCTATAAAGGATACATTACCCTGGGAGAGACCGTGGGTCTGATAACCGTTATTTATCAGATCTGTATCATATTTTCATATTTCATATCTCTTTGTTTTTACCGTGTTTACATTTTGTTAGAAAGAAGTATTACGTCTTACGTCTCTCTCTCTGCCCCCTCCCCGTTCTCCTGCAGGCTGTCTGGGGCTGTATATTGTATATGTTTTGACTGTGGTTGTAAGTGCATATATATATAATCGTAAGAAGCAGCAGCTAAATGGCTCGGTGGAGAACTCTGGCGGAACAGAGGGTAAAGCGACAACAGTCTTTCATAGCATTAAGAATATTTACAACCTGGGCAGAGAGTAGTAAGTGTTGTTCTTTGTGCCTTTTAGAAGAGATTCTGCCTTCTGATTCACCTAGAGAATATTTGAGTGGAAGCGTTCAAGCACACGGTGGGTAACTTACACTCAAATGAAAACAGTGAGTCTGCAGTTACAGAATGAACGTGTGGTATCTAACATTGTTTTGCACTCTCACGAATTGACAGCATGTGCACATTATATTAGCATCTGGTTTGGTAATGGTGACAATAAAGAGTTTGAGAAGTTTCTCTTCCTTTGAGGAAGCTCTGTTTGGTGTGAAAGTATTTGATGTTCCTTATGCTTGGGATTGCATGTTTGTGTGTGGGTGTTACTTAATCATATATTGGGACAGATTTTTACCCATAGGTTGGCAAAACCTGATAAATCTAGGCAAAATCTAATTTTGGGGACGTCCTAATTTGTAAAACACTACTAAAAATATAGTAAACAATGTTTTGCGTGTGTGTGTGTGTGTGTGTGTGTGTGTGTGTGTCAGATGAAGAGTACGAGCCTTTGCTGCCTTACACATTATCAACCACTCAGATCTTCATCAATGCCATTAACCCGGTGGACAGCAGGACCTGGAGGCAACAGCACTGGAGTGGGAAGGCCCTTAAAATGATCAAGGTGCAAACATGCACATTCACTGCCTGATTTAATGGGGCATATACTGTAAGATCTAATAAACTTTGAACGGAAATTACAGATATTTTTATCTCTTTTCAATGTATTGTATTAGAGGGCAAGTACTGACCTCAAGGTCTAAATGGTGAATGGAGGGATCTTTTTATGTATGTCCGTGTAATTATGGGGATTTTGGTTACTAGGTTTACTAGTGAAAATGTGATGTCAGAATGTTTTGCAGTCAGCGCTACTCAACCCTCTTTTTGTGCCTGTCTGTGTGTCTGACTGTGTTAGGTGCCTGTGGAAGTGCTCTTACTGTTGACGGTTCCTGTGGTGGACACAGATAAGGAAGATCACAACTGGAAACGCCCTCTGAACTGTCTTCACATAATCACTGGGCCACTGCTGTGTGTGCTCACCTTCCAGTCTGGGGCCTGTGAGTCTACTTGCATTTTTTTGTAACTAACTAGAAAACAACTAGCAGTCTCTTTAGTGCATTTAAAGATTGAATGTGAGCAGTACGGTTATTGTAAGTTACAGTCTAAACAGAAGAGATGGAGCAGTTTTAACCTTAGGTCCTCCCTCACATTGGATCTCATACACTAATAATTGTGTATAGAACTATTTGTATGCATGCAGAAATGGTTCTAGCGCAACATTTTCACCTGATTCACATTGCATGCGTAAATGAATTGAAATAATGTAAACCATCTCCATATAGGCACCACAACTTTTCATTCTTTCGACTCTCGTCTGAAAGCACAAGACCCCAGAGTAAACACAAAACCAGTTAAAACCAGTAAACACTGTTATGTGGGCTTGGACTGCATGAGATTGACTACATTTCTTTGCTATAAAGCACATCATTTATTAATGTATTGAATTAATGTATCGAATACATAGTTATTTAAGTTTTAGTAATGTAATAAAAAATTTTGCTTACCACATTCAATGTTTCTAATGCTACCAGGTGTCTGTGCATTGTTTAGCATGCGTGTGGTTTATGAGCTTTACTGATTCTGCTAATTCTCATGGAAACCACTAGAGGAACCAAAATTCTGCCTAAATGTGTAAAGATGTTATTGAATGTTATTGTGTAATCACATGTCCTAAGAGTGCCACTTTAAATTACGGTTATCAATCACCTTTTATTTCCATTCCAGATGGCTTATATCTCATTCAAGGAGAGCTTCCAGTGTGGGTGCTCACAGGCTGTATCGGAGTCTTCCTCTCTGGCATAATCTTCTTCACTACCACCAATGAACATCCTCCTGCATACCACTTTGTATGACATTTAGTTTTTGTTAATGTCGCTGATTCATTCAGTATATACTGGCAACACCATAAGAGCAGAAAGCCATTTTAGAGCTGTTATATCTAACATTCACCTGTTCTCCTTGTGTTTGTTTGTGCAGCTCTTCTCTCTGCTGGGTTTTGTGGTCAGTGCGATGTGGATCAGTACTGTGGCGTCTGAGATCGTCAGTGTGCTGCATCTGCTGGGGATTGTTCTCAGCCTCAGTAACACTGTACTGGGCCTCACCTTGTTAGCCTGGGGCAACAGCATTGGGGGTATACACACTCACAACATGCATCATATTTGTATTATTTTTAGCCATATTCACATGCTAAAAATTAAACCGGTTTTGTGATTGCTAGATTGCATTGTTCCTTTTTGTTCCTTTGCACTACAAGATTGCTTTTAATGTGTTTTTTTTACCTGTTCTATTTGTATTGCAACAATCATGCACAGATTGGAAGTTACACACTAAAGTACATGTTTTCATGTCCTTATAACAGATGTGGTATGTGTGTTTTTTACAGATTATTTTGCAGACATTACTATGGCCCGTCAGGGATACCCACGGATGGCCATCTCAGCTTGTTTTGGGGGCATTATCTTTAGTATCCTTAACCTGTGGTCTTTATACAATTGTGATCTTCACCTGTGTGCTTTAAAGACCGTTCTTTAAATCATAATAATTAAGTGCATGAAATGTAGCACATTTCTAGGGATTTTAAGGTGTATATTTTAGCTCCATTACAAAAGAGAAATCTTGTCTTTAAATCTTGTTTGTATTTATTGTATTATTGTCTTTAACTATCTCAGACATGCTGTTTGGTATGGGTCTGGGCTGTCTGCTTCAGATGTTTCATAATAATCATGTTGTGATGGTATGTTTCACAGTCTACATACACGTCTCAGCTTTCATGTATAAGAGCACATACATACAGCTGGATACTGTATACGATACTCTGAAATTTTTAGTTAGGTTTATGTTATGGTTTGGAGAGTAATTTAGATGGAGTGATGAAGACTGGTCTTTGCTGTGTTATGTGTTCAGCTGGAGCCAGAGGGCATGCTGTGCTGGGTTCTGTCTGGAGCACTGGGTCTTTCTCTGGTCTTCTCCTTTATACTGGTTCCTCTACAGTGTTTTCACCTGAGCCGAGTCTATGGCATTTTTCTGCTGGTCTTCTACGTTATCTTCCTCATCGTCGCCCTGCTCACAGAGTTTAGAATTATCCAATTCTGATGTCAACAGGAACACAAACCGTACCAATGCAGTGACTCTCCGACTTAAGGAATGTATTAGATGATCTATTTTTTTTAAATGCGTGAGCCAGTAATTAGTGTACACTAGTTGTCTTTTCGAACAACTTTTTATTACACATTAAAGACTTGCAAATAATGTTGTGGTTTTGTCTGTTGTTATTGTACTGTGTATTTAATATGCAAAGGGTGTGACCATGCTTGATATATTTGCATAGAATTGCAGTGCCTGAAAAACAACTGAAATCTATCACCATGCTAGCAAAAACAAAAGCCTAGAACAAGCTTTAATTGGTTTGTTATTAACATGATGCTCGATTATAGAGAGAGAACACATACTGTAGCTGAAGTAAAGCAAAAGTAGTACCTGCTCCATACCGACAGGTGGCAGTGTTGCTTCGGCGCCTTTTGTAAACCTGACAGCGCAGAGCGATCCGCGGATGTTTTTAAGTAGATTTAGGTTACCTAGCGCTGAAATTCCATCCCCGCATACCTGTTACACAAGGCCAGGTAGAAATTACGCCTACTTGAAGACTTGATCCGTTGAATTTACATACTGTTACATATTTTCTTGGTCGAAACAAACGATGTCAGCCAGCTGCGGAAGGAATCCTCCTCCTTTCCCTGATAATGAAGATCAGGAGGCTGAATTTGACACTCCGGTCTTGGAGAGCGACGAGGATGATGAAGTGGAGGACATATTTACCGGCGCAAGAGTGAGACTAAATCATTATTTTTTATATGACCAAGTCGAATAAGGTTAAGCATTTAAGTGTCATTGGACAAAAGCTAGCTGCTCGCTTCTAATGCGTATCTATAACGGTAACCGTTTATCATGTAGCTTGTCACCTAAATTTGTGTCATGACTGTCAACCGTAATGATGCCGTTATTTTAATCTGTTTTTGCAGAGTAAACCGATCACACCCACATCCGGTCCTGATGAGGGCCCTGAAGCTGATATCTTCAGTGAGGAGGGAACTTACGTCAGAACCGATGTTCATCACACCACAAATGGGCTTCACTCTGATGAAGAACTGGATCTGTTCACCGGTATGTTTATGGCTCCATTACTCATAATGTGCAACAAATACATGAAACTTGATTTGAATAATAAATTCCATCTGCCTGTAAAATAGTGAGACAGCCACTGATCACATAAAGATGTCTTCTCTGTTTTAACTCCAGAAGCCACCGTAGAACTGACACTTACCAACACCACTAGTCAAGGCAGGAGAGAGATTATTGGCCCGACTGTATCGGCATGCAACACCACACATGTCCCTAATTCTATTCACAATCCCAGTATTGTCAACAAGACCATGGAGGAGGTACAGAAACAAGGCCCCACATGTGCCTTTAGTTGCATTGATGAATTATGTATATAGAATCATGATTCTGACTGCATGATGATGCATTTAACAGCTGGAGAAGGAAGAAAGTGAAGACCAGTTTGAGTTGAATGTTGCCGTCACCAACCCAGAGAAAATGGGTATGTGTGTATGATAATAAAGCTTGTATTAAGCCTTTTATTCTGGATGTTTATTTGACAGTTTTAGTGACTGTGTTCTTGTGTTTTATTGTGTTGCAGGAGATGGCATGAATGCCTATATGTCTTACAAAGTGTCGACTCAGGTTCATTGAAGCTCTTTCTTTATATCTTTTATTTTTGTGGGCCAAAGCTTTTTCAAAACAGCATTTTGCATTCTGCTTCTCTCTTCAGACTACACTGCCCATGTTCGGTAATAAGACGTTTTCTGTACGTCGTCGCTTCAGCGATTTTCTGGGACTTTATGAGAAGCTTTTGGCAAAACACTCTCTGCTAGGCTGTATCATCCCACCCCCACCTCAGAAGAGTGTAGTGGGTAAATAATAATAATAATGTTTAATTTATATAACTCTACATTTATATAATTTAACTTTATATAATTTATATTTTTATATAATTTATATAACTTTACATTTACGCTAATTCATTTAGCAGACGCTTTATCTAAAGCGACTTACAAAAGGCAAGAGAATTAAACATTTTGTCTCAAGAACCAACAAACCAAGTACTTTCATGTGTGTAAAGTTTGTCGAGTCACATCACTATGGCAACAGTCAGTAATTTCTCTTCTGAGTAATTTTGATGGAATTTGCTAGCTCTCATGAGACTTCTGGTGGGTTTTGACTGTATGTGAGTGTGAACAGAGCTTGAGTGTGTTTGTGGTTTGGTGTTGTCACAGGAATGACTAAAGTGAAGGTGGGGAAGGAGGATTCGTCCTCAGCAGAGTTTGTGGAGAAGAGACGAGCAGCGCTGGAGAGGTGAACATACATATACATACACGCATACATACAGAACACGCATTCACTAACACACTGTATTTACTGGCTGGCTGTTTGGTTGTATTTCCTGTAGGTATCTGCAGAGGGTTGTAGCCCATCCATCTCTGCTGCAGGACCCAGATGTTCGAGAGTTTTTAGAAAGAGAGGAGGTGACCATCTACATCATCTTCTTAGACAAATCATATCTGTAGAGAAATTTCATTCAAATTTCATTTTTAACTGATGTGTGTGTTTTAGTTGCCAAGGGCGGTGAATACACAGACCTTGAGTGGACCTGGTCTATTAAAGATGATAAACAGAGCGTCAGATGCAGTGAATAAAATGACCATTAAAATAAATGAATCCGATAATGTAAGCGTTTCTGTAGTTACTTTAACAGTCAGCTTGTCTGTTGCATTGGTCTTATGCTTGACACCTCTGTGTGTGTGTGTGTTTCAGTGGTTTGAGAGTAAGCTGCAGGAGGTGGAGAATGAGGAGCAGTTGATAAGGAGGCTCCATGCTGCTGTTGACTCATTAGTAAACCACAGGAAAGGTGAGAGTGAACACTACACTGTCAACAGATTCACACCTTTCCAAGTACTTGACTATGTTGATTGTAGGTTGTAAGTTTTGTAATATGGAGAAAGGTCTTTTGCTAAAACCTATTTAAAGCAGCAATCTGTAATTTCGGGGTTATTAATATACAATAATTAGTTATTGAGCAAGTACATGACAGATCAGTGTTCAACATGCTTTCTTAAGCTTACCACGATTGCAAGTAATTGTAAGTAATTATGATAAATAATTTGAGTGGTTGTGTCAGATTTCGTGTGAAATGTCCATTTGTAAACAGAAAGAAGATCCGGCTACTATATCACATTTTCGGTTACTGTAGATGGTACAGCGTTTGTAGCGTGTACTTACAGAAGTTTGGAATTCTTGTCACAATATATACACAAATATTGTGCAACTTTGTTTTAAACAGAAATAGCAGTAGAGAGGCAGAAATTACAGATTGCAGCTTCAAAAGTTCTTGAAATTTAATTTTATAATGCGTATAATGCGTATGTGCTTAGCAAGTCAAAGCCAAGCTTACAGACTCCCATTACAATCCTTTCTGTCTGTCTATCCCACAGAGTTGTGTAGTAACACAGCAGTGTTTAGTAAGAGCATTGCGATGCTGGGCAGTGTGGAGGAGAACTCAGCGTTGTCTCGGGCACTGTCACAGCTGGCAGAGGTGGAGGATAAGATGGAGCAGCTGCATCAGCAACAGGCCTACAGTGACTTCTTCATCCTTGCGGAGATGCTGGCCGACTACGTCAGACTGTTGGGGGCCGTGCGGGTTAGAGCACAACCACACATACACATAAGCTGAAACCAGCCCCAAACACAGTGTACATTCATTTGCTTTGGAATTGAACCCAAGGAGTAGCTATCATCAATTGAGCTGAAGGAGCCCAAAAATATTACCTGAGCTCATAATAAGAAGCTTAACTTGGTTATGAAGTAGTTAGAGTGTGAGTTTGTTATGCTGTGCATGATATTGTGACATTGTTTACCGTGTTCTGTGTGGCCCTCAGTGCTGTTTTGAGCAGAGGATGAAGGTGTGGCAGCGTCTTCAGGAAGCTCAGAGCACACTGCAGAAGAAACGAGAGGCCGAAGCCAAACTGCTCTGGGCAAACAAACCAGACAAACTGCAGCAGGCTAAAGACGACATCAATGAGGTTAAACATTAACATTAAATAATTAATGAAGGGTTAATGATCAGTCAACTGGTTGTTATCGCAATATAAACCTGACGTTTACAGAGGGATCTTGTAATATCATAAAGGGGCTTATTTTGTGATAATGACCAAATGACTGTATACCTACAAATCAAACAGCTGTTCAACCAAATAAATAAAGACAAATATTTAAGACAGACACTGTGGAGAACACATGGAGAGAAATTAAACCAACATAGCTATGGAAATTTGTTGCCAGAGAAAACAGTCAATTCTACTGATTAATGGTCAATGGGGATGTTAAGGTTGACCAATCAGAGCTGAATATTCCAGAAATCTGTATAATAATATGCAAAACATTTTGCATGTACATTAGACCAAAATAGCAAATATTAACCTTATATAAACAGAACAAATTGAAATTTGCCGTTAACGCAGGTTGTTTTCTGTATTACTGCACAGTGGGAGTCTAAAGTCAGTCAGTATGAGAGGGATTTTGAAAGAGTCACCTGTACTGTGCGCAAAGAAGTGCTCAGGTTTGAGGTAAGATGTATTATACAATTTTATGCTGCACAAGCAAATTCACATTGTTACACTGAGATATTTAACATTTGAAGTGTCTTGAAAAAGTGTAGAAAGCTTCTTATAAGCCATCATGTTGATATATATAGGTGAAAGTGTAGTCAGCATCACACTAGTTTTGTTTTGGTAGGGGAACAGTTATAAGGACACCTATGTTATGCCTTTCACCCTTTCATGTTGGAACTCTGTCACAGATTAGGAAGAATGCCAGAGGAGGACAATGGTTAGCTCTATAGTATTAGATAAAGCTGATTGGTCACTGCCAAGGCCATGAGACAATATTAAACATGCCAGGGGGCTGCTGGAGCGTCCATTCTTAAGCGACTATAATGTTTTTGGTAATAAGTGTTAAAAACTCAGATCAGTTTAAGAAGTAAAAAGCAATATTATTGTTTTGTCTTTCACAGAAAGAGAAAACTCGAGATTTTAAACAGCACATAGTGAAATACCTGGAGTCCCTGCTTCACACACAGCATCGGGTAAGTGTGTGTTTTGGTGTATTTTGCATATATCACCATTGAATAGCCCCTCATGGATTGCTACTTATTTTAAACCAGCTTGTGAAATGTTGGGAGGCCTTCCTGCCTGAGGCCAAAGCCATCGCCTGATCAGAGAGACCTCACACGCTTCTAACCTTTGACCTTGACAAATGACAATCAACATTTATCTTTTCCCTTGCTCTCTCTCTCTGTTTGTCAGATAACATGCTTCATAATTACTATTGTTCCATGCCAGTGAATCTCTAGTTTGTGATGCCAATTCTGTGCAGTGGCCTGTGTCACTGTTAACAGTTGTTGAATTTAAAGGTAAGAGGTAAAAGCAGCTTGTGTGTGGGGTGCAGCAAGAATATGTTTTATGTGTGCACGTATGTATGTGTGTGTTTGGTGTTATCCATGTTTTTAATGGTGCTTAGCCTGTGTTGTGTTTTAACTGGCATTAAACTGCCTACGAGTCTTGTTCTGTTCTTGTAATGAATGCGCACAGGGACAAGACTAAACATTTGATGTTTATAATCCATTCCAGATTTGCATCATTTACTTTATAGATAATAGACACTTATAGACACTTGAGATGTTTTCAGGGGCACTGCATACATGCTAATGAAACGTTTAAAATAATAGTAAAGTTATAGCATGATTTGGAAAATGAATCACAAACTAAGAGGGGGGAAAACTAAGTTTTGTGATGTATTGTCTTTTGAATTGTCACACTACACGTTTGCAGTTAATGTTAATTGGTGCTTTTGACTGGTATGTTCTCAAACATATGCACTGATCTGGACTGGTCCAGATAGAAGTTCACTTATACAGTTGGTGGACAACATTTCTGTTTAAATTCTGTAAAATCAAGTACATTACAAGGAAGAACCATGTTTAGCTCCTCTGGGGTAAAATGTGTAAAATTTTTACTGTGAGCCATAACTTAGATGCTCTGCTCATACATTATATAATCACACTAACAATACAATGGTTACATCCTCGGAAGAAAACACATAAGCCTTACTCATCTTTTCTCTGATAATATATACTGTGCTGTTATTCATATGTATTATAAGCTTCCGTTTTGATCATTAACAATGTTAATGAGCTGGTAAAAGATGTGAATGTTTAAAATATTGTGCTGTCGACCATTCTTTGCATTTCATGAAAATAGAAAATGACTAAAACAGTTTCTCTTGTCATTTTGTATTAAATAGCCACTTGGAACGGAGTTGGAACTATTGTATTTAGAATTGACAACATCTTTCATAATTGAACTTAACTGGCACTCATAGGTCAGGTGGTCATGATGTTAAATGACAAAACATAAAAACATTCAGCAACACGTTTAAAGAATTACTTGAATACAGTTCATCTGAGTTTCGCCTGAGTATTATTCTGGTATTTACAAATCTATAAAACCATTTTGTTGCTTGTGAACTAAAATTAAATAATTACATAAAAAGCAGTTGTCCATTTCATTAATGCATGACAAGGCCCTGATGTGTATCCAGTAGTTATACTTTGTGAAACCCCCTAAGGGCTTATATTCATCGTAATCTAATACAAAATTGTTTTATTGTACCTTCTGAATGTTTATAATGTCTCAAGTACTGTATATTGCTCTAATAAGAGCACTTAAAACTATAAACCAAGAGCACAAATGCTTTAAAGAGGACAGACACCTCAAAAGTAGCCACGTCAGTCCACTTCTCAGGGTTATTTTAATACTTACAGTAGAAGTTTTAGCCCCTCCCTTTATAAACAATCCTGGCCAATAGGGTTACTGTTGCACAGTCACCAATCAAAGCTGTTAATGTTACTGACGATATTGCAATTCTTGATTCCCTTTTCTCTGTCTCAACACTGAGCACTTTAAAAACATAATTAAAACATTGCAAAGTTTCCCTCAATATAAACAAGTCTGGGACAAAGGCAGTGGAGCCAGTCTGCACTGGCTTTGAGTTTCTCTGATATGTTGGGCCGTGTCCTCACAGGTCCTCCTCACTGTCCCAGAATTCCTCTTTTCGGAGGAGCCGGTATGATTGTCAGGAATCGCTCTCATTTATGAACTGACTGTAGCCAGCCATTGGCTCTGTTTTTCGGCACAGACAGACAAACAGCAGTAGAACCAGGAAGAAAAGCACACATCCACCTACAGCCAGAGAGATGATGACCACTGCAAACATATTAATTTAAACATTAATTTAACATAATTTAATGTTAATTTAATGGTCCACATGTGTGTGGTCCATTAAGATTAAACTATATATAATAAAGTATATATATATATATATATATATATATAATAAAATACTGTATAGACTTTAAATATGACTCAACAATATCCTTTTATATTCCTTCATATACAGCTTACGTGACAAAACAAAATTGAAAAGCGGTTTAAATATTTTCTGTGTACATATAAAAAAATTTATGCGTATGGTTGTAGGTGTCCAAAAAAAGTATTTATTAATGTACACAAGTGAGTTTACCCCTGTCTGTGGTATCTTTGCTTATGCAACACTCTCGTTTCCAATCTTGTGGTATAACTTCACGTGTAAGGTTCATGAAGTCCTGTAGAGGGCAGCGCTGAGAACAGCCCGGCAAGGACACAGCATACGGCTCAGCCACAGAGCTGTCATTGCGATAAAACATCTCCACTGAAAATGACCTAGGAAACCAACAGAATATTTTTGTTGACTCTTGATGCATTTTAGCCTCAAGCAATAAAATGTGTTTATGAAAAATGCAGTCGATCTGTTACCCGTTCTCTTCCTGGTGAAGCTCAATCAAATGGCAGGAAGCGTAAGGTGGTTGTAGTCCATTAAAGACATTCAAAGCTTCCTGAAGGGCTACAATTGTTGTGTCATGCTAGTGAGGAAAGAGACTGTTTTACATAAACTGCTTTTTTTAAAACATAACAGTTCTCCTGAGGTATCATACTATTGACAGAATGTTATAGAATATTATTTAGTTGGTTCTTCTATTTGCTGATGTTTGTTTAGTCTGACACGTGACTTACAGCTGAGTATGCGATCATCTTCACTTCCTGTTTTGAGTCTGGAGCTGATGCAGCTGAGAGATTTTTAATGATCTGGTCTAACAGCAGGCCTGTGAGAGAGGGTGTAAGTGCTGTATTAGCACATTCAAGTGTCACGGGATCACAGTGTTGTGTTACAATGTGACAAAACAATCATGTGACAAAAACATGAATTTCTGCTCATCCAATCTGGCTTTAATACAGTCTGTTGTCTCTTTTAACACTATTCCTTTTTTTTTTTTAAAGTACCTGAAAATATATATTTAAAAATGTATGCATGTCAATTTTCATGCAATATTTTGACAATAGATAAAACAACAGTAACATCTGCTTATAGATTTAACTTAATTTGATATTTTTTTCTCTAATGCATTAAAAAAATCTGACATTTAAGCATGACCTAATGAATAATAATAAAATGTGTTTCATTACTTTTTGGGACTACTGTTTTTACCCACCAGTTCAAGTAACAGCTGCTCCCTCTGTAAAACAAACTCATTTGCCTATGTTTGATTAAAAGTGTGTTAGAAGAAGATGCTGTCCAGAGACAAGCCTTACCTCCTTGAAGTCTGGACTTCTCCTTTCTCTTATAGATTCCAAACATGATCTGAAAATCAAAGTTCTTTAACATCCTCAGTGTCTCCATCACATCTGGAGTGACCCAGGAAGGCGGTTTCAGCCCATGCTTTGCCTGGAAACAAAGAATAACAGAAGAGAAAACAGCTGTGACAAAGTTTGTGTGTGAGCATTTGGATTTAGTCAATTTTGGAATATTAAGATCTATTTTAAATAAATACAGCATGTGGTACAGACATATCATACCATCACCAGTAGAACCAATACTGGTTCCACCAGTAGTGCAAAACATTTAACACAAAAGGATCTACAGAAGAATCCTCAATAGCACGCAAATCCTCAGCGATGCTTCTTTAAACTCCTGCAATCTCGCAGATAATTCCAGACTAAAGAAGTTTTATCCATTTATCCAGTTTTATCCATATGTTTTTTTTAATGAATGACATATCTTTACACGTCTTAACCCCAAAATTTTGAAATTATTTTCACTGCCAATTGTACAACGCATATATACAGAATGTGTATAGAAAGGACATTTACATATTTTCATATCTATCTTAATTTCTATTTATATTCTCTTTGTAGATTATCTTATATAACAATGACTAGTGGAAGCACACAGTAAGAATTTCACTCTATACTGTAAGAGCACATACACGCTACACATTCTTCAGAAACAGAATGCCGGGGTCACGAGACGCCCTCACTGTTCACACCTGGAATGTTGCCAGTCGCAACTGAGATTCTCAGGGCCAGAAATGTTACACTGTGTCTTTATATCATGTTGATTCATATTGACAATATTTATACAGAGAGATTAGCGGTTTTCTGAATTAATGAACGAAAGTCACGAATTGAATGAAATGTCTAAGTAATGTGCAGAAAAAAACTCACCTCACAGAATAATGTGTCATGGACACTCCAAATAGTCTCAGTGGAGAGTGTCTTTGAACCGGTTCGATTTCTCACCATCTCTATAAAGTCCTGCATAGAAACACAATGACACCACTATTTAACTCTAAATCAGAAGATTGCAGGGTTTTCACTGTATTACACTGTATTACGCTGCAGGCGTGTCATTACTAGAAAGTCTGTGAGCACAGGCACTTTTATAAGCAGTATTACCTTGTAGGTGTTGGTCACATTAACAAAAATCTCTGACTTTTCAGTCTCATTCATGAGCTCGTTGTAACGTGGACAGTCTTCCAGAGGAAATGAGAGCAGCTGGAAAACAAAACACACACTGTAGGCATGTGGAGTGGTCATACAGAGACGCTGCTGTACAATTACCTCAGTACTAAAGAGATCAGGGCCAAATTTCAGTGTGCTGCAAAAGGGTAGTGAGAAAGTAGGAAAAAAAAGTGTCGTTTTACCCTCTCTTTATCATCTGGAACAGTGTGAACAGGTATTGGCTGCCACTTCAGATCTGGATTAAAGGCTTCAGAACCATTAGGTGGAAACATGCCAGCCAGATTTGCTTCTGCACTCATTAGGGTCCGGTCGATATCTGTACTTCGTATAAATATCTACAGCAAAAGCAGACAATAAAGTCTAATAAATCTGACTTAAATAGCAAACGTAGGGCTTACTGGTTCCTCAGTGTATCTGTTTGAATTAACATTCATAACACAGACCTCATGTCGTTCATAGTCTTCACTCAGGAATCCTGTGTAGCGTTTCTTTAGAAACTGGCCCAGTTCAAACTGCTGCCTCATTCCCTCCTTGAAAAATGAGAAGAATGAGAGACATCGATAAAAACACAATCCACCACATCATTATGTCACACGGCAATGGAACAAAGAAATCATGCCAGGAAACGAATGCAATGTTTCACCCTTTCATAACCTTCACGTTACAAGAGCTGCAGTGAATATAAAGCAACATAAAGCACCCGTTCACCTATTTACTGTGTATATCATTATGTATTATCTTCATTTATTTAAGCACCAATGCTATGAAATTCAATTACATTTTCTGTCCTTAATATTTATTTAGTAGCTGTTCAAATACAGTGAACACAGCTTAGTCATGGCTGAAGAGGTTGTGTAACAATGCCCTGTTAACTGTCAGTCAGTTTAATTGTCATTTTTATATAGGGCAATAAAGTAATGTTTTCTTGGAGTCGACTACATCATGTGACGGGTGAGCGCGGTCCTTTCTAATTGCATTGGACTTCATTCTACACAGCTGTCTTTGATGCACTGGGCAGTTTTCACTATAAACCAGCTATGAACCTGTTTTCAATATAGACCTTTCTAGAGCAGCTCCACTAGCGACAGTGATGAGTGTTTTCCGAGACCAGCTTTCATGGGCTTTGTTATAAAGCAGAGTCACTGTATGTGCCTTCGTTTGGGAGGTGAGGTGGTGTTTAATGTCCAGTAGAAGTCACTGGAAATGTGTAAGTCCAGGAATTTGAAGTTGTGTCTTGTTTTGATGGACCCACCACTACAGGCAGGGGAGGGTGAGCTGCCCCAGGCCATCTGAAGTTGACTATCAGCTCTCATTTTGCTCGTGTTTTGGGGTTTCATGACCCTTTAGGAGAATTTGTTGTCCTCACAATGGGTAACCAGCCGTTAATATATTCACAAAACAGTATGCTTCTCGCACCAACGCTCCTTACG
The DNA here is from genome assembly GCA_036877585.1 of Botia kubotai. Classification (NCBI taxonomy): domain Eukaryota; kingdom Metazoa; phylum Chordata; class Actinopteri; order Cypriniformes; family Botiidae; genus Botia; species Botia kubotai. The sequence continues at coordinate 113,714 of JAZGTI010000004.1, forward strand.
TGTCATGTATCCAATAAAACAAAAAAGGTATTTGTTTTTGTCAGTATAAAGCACTTAGGTGTGTGTTTGCATACCTTAGAGAGCTGTCCAAAACCTTGGGGCCAGGCGCTCTCCTGGTAGGGATCAGTTGGATAGGCCTTGATTGGAGATCTGTCACCATGGCGATAGAGCTGACAGGAAGTCAAATATTCTATGAGTATTGAGTATTTATGTCTGTTTCAGAAGGACCACATTGTGCAACTAAAGCACAATCAGCAAATCCATGTTGTCATACTGACACTTGAAAGAGCACAAACAGAGGTCTAATTGGATATTCTGATTGGGTAAGGAGATTCTGTCTATCTCTTTGTCTTTCACAAAAATCAGATGTGTTCCATGTGTATCATATATAAATGAGAATATGGAATTGAATGATAGAATTATCTTTTAGAGAGTATAGAATTGACTTTTCAGTTCTGGTTTAAGACTGTACTGTTCAAAGTGGCTGCTCCAGTTTATCTCTGTGATATTTACATAAAAGAAATACTGAAAACCAATTGAAGGATTTACCTAAATGTCTTTCACATACAGTATACATATACTCAAACGCTTCTGGATTAAACTCTCATTTGGAGTTATTTTAATTTCGTTATAAAGCTTGACGCCATGAATCACTTTATTCGGTTTCGGTTTGAAGCAGGCAGTTCTTTCTTTGCGGTGGAACGAAAGCAACATCTGCAAGATCCCTTAATCATGTGACGGAAGTTTACATGCTCGCTGCAATAATGATCAAAGTTTAGGTGGAGAATAAGTACCAAAACAATAGCCCCAAATTACCTGTAAATTAGTGGAAAATAAAGGTTGCTTATGTCAGCAAATACTGTCATTCACAAGATGTTGCGGCAAGATACATTATCAAAGTAGAATGACACCAAAAGAAAAGGTCACTATCGACATATAAATCAAACAAAATACTGAGAGCAAGACAAACGGTAAAACCAGGCGTGCTCTCTTTTACAATACCTTTGCAAAGCACATTGTTATACATTAAACACAAATCAGTCTCCCATAACAAAAATAAGCCAGTTTTGTGTCGTTTTATGAACGTTTCTGAGAAAACAGGTTCTGTCCAACAAGCGCAGCCTAAACACAACACGACCTGACAGGGGTCTTTGATAAAGAGATACTCACCACAGTAACAAATCTGAGTGTTCTCTTTTCACTGGCAAGACTGGAACTGAAGAGAAACACCATGAACAGAAAACAAGGATCCATACTTGAGAAGGACAGCTGCGAAAACTACAGTAAACAGTGAAAAATCGTTGCCTGGCCGATTTGGCAAACACAAGACCAGCTGCACGAGTTTCCGGGTAGAGGGGCGCTTCTATTGGTCCACTCATTCTGAGGTTTTAAAAGACGTAACATGATTGGCTGCTTTAAAAAAAGGACGGACTTAATATAAATATTGCAATTTTTTCACAAGATACCTTTGTTGAATGACCCTAAAATGCAAATATGACTCAAAATGTAATGTAATGTAAACATTACATTAATATGACATAAAGTGCCCTGTCAACCATCTTTTGCATATTTAAATATCTAACTAACTTACAAAACAATATAAATGCTTCCTGTGTAATACATTACACAAAACAAACAAGCCATTGTGTCATTTAGCTCTTTTAAAACTTTTAAAAAGCCATTACAGTATAACTAATTAGCACTGCATTTTTCCTGTCTAAAACCTCATTCAGGATTGGAAATAAGCAATTTGTCAACAAAGAAGGCAAAATAGTAATTTATTTAAAAATAATCTAGACTTTAGATTTAACTAATCTCCGCACTTGATGTACCTCAAACGGGATTGTTTTCATATTGAGGCAACGTTTATAATTATATTGGGTTTATGTTATTACGTTCAAAAGACATTAAAATCAGCATTTTGTTATTCGGAATTTTTTTTGGAAACATCTAAAATCCCACACTAAAACTTTGGGCTGCACAAACCAAATCATCAGGCATATGCAACAAGTATCTTATTTTAATGGGAAAATATGGCAGAACAAACTGCAGAACACCAGACAGTGACTGGTGAGGCAGCTGTGGATTAGCACATTTTTGACAATATGTTACGTGTTCTGTTCCTGGTGGAGAGCAATTACATGGTAATCATGACCTAATGACTTAAAAATTAAAAAATAAATTATTTGTTATCAGACTTTCTTAATGATACAATAAATACAAATACACACAATAAGTGCTACACAAAACAAAAAACAAAAGCATACCATTAGGAAATTGTCAATCTAGTCAGTTGATGCGTTCTTGATCGATGTTTTCGGTAATTGATTGTGACGGTTCTGTGATCGGCTGGATTTGTCTACACGAGCTTTGGCAGGAGGTAGCAGCCTTTCTAATGCGTTGTATGCTTTACCTTTTCAGGAATAAACAAGGATAATAATCACTATTTTCATACAAACTCAAAAATGAAATTATGACTGAAGATTCGGGCAACGTCACCACTGCTTAAGTGCCCCAACGTATTTGTTTTAGTTGATATCTACGGTTTCAAGGAGTATATTTTAACATAATATATGAGAAAAAAAGGTAGGCCAAAGCAGAAGCCACCATTGGTTGTGTAAACTGAATTTAAAGAGAAAACCCTTAACATTTAACCCTTATAACAGCATTATTTAATACATTGTAACAGCTTTTATTAATCACCCGTAAACTGTAGCCTGCTAGCTGCTAAATGTGGAAGCTGTTGTTAGCTTGATTTCCTCAGTCGAAATAAAATGCACATTATAAAATAGACATAACTTTCATAGGCTTTACAGTTTCTTTATTTTGTGACAATAACTTTTACGGCACTTTCCTATCCACTGTTTGTCCTTGTAGTAGACAGTAACATTGTGTCAAGCATGTAGCCTTCAGACTGGCCTGTCAGATGGAGGTCAGTTTAGTCAGAGTGTATTTTATTAGTTTTCAGTTGCATTTTGTGATCATTTAATCCATGTATTAATGAAATAATTTCAAAACATTGTAAGGTGGCCGTTACACGTGGCAATTATTGACACTAATGATGTGTGTTTAAGTCATAAGGAACCACTGAACTGTCATATGATGTCTAATTTCTCATCTAGAGTTAAAATTTGTATTTTTTAAAACTGTGGTACTATCTGATATTTTTGTCAAAATCAAAACAGTTTATTTACAGTTTATTATCAGTTCACACAATGTTCTGCTTTAACAGTCTCTACAGACACCTGTGCTGATTGTATACAGATTAGGTGTTATAGAGACAGGATGAGGTAGAATGTACTGTGCTTTCTGGAATAGTGCATTAATTGAACATATTCCTATCAAGAAATCATGGAGAAAACAATCTAGTTTTCCAGTTATCCAATCACTATTATGCAAAAATAGAGGTTCGTAAGCTGTTTTTGTTTTGTTGGTTCTTAGGGCAAAATATTAAATACTTTCTCGATTTGGATAAAAGTGTCTGCTAAGTAAATACATGTAAATGTGTTGGTTTGCTCTTTATGAAGCTGTTTTGTTTCAGTGTTTTAATAATGTATTGCTCTCTTTCATTCCTTGCTCCAGAATGATGGTGCAACAGTAGCAGTGGTGGTCTGGTGTGTGTGGGCCGGTGCACGGCTCAGGGTCTGGTGTGAGACAGACAGAGTGAGGTGGAGTGTGTGGAAATGAAGATGAGGCAGAAGAACTTGGTTTGTATTTTGTCTAGTCGAGAGCGAGGAGCACAGGGCCTCGGCTCACACAGGATCCTACAGCAACTTGTGGAGGACAAGACGCAGCGTATGAAATGGCAGAGTCAGGTAACTGATGGACAGATTTTCAAAAGTTACATCTCAGGAGTATTGACTAATCTTAAAGCTGTCTTAACACAACGTACAACGTGTAAGGCAATAAACTATTAAACCAGCTGATAAAACAATAAAAACCAGCTGATTAAAAAGGCACATGCTGTAATACTACACATCAGTACTAGTAACACTATGATTTGGATGTAAATAGTGTATTGAGTGTATAGTGTATTCTTTAATGGCTTTTGTTTATGGTCATACAGAAAGTAGAGTTACCAGACAGCCCTCGCTCAACCTTTCTTCTGGCCTTCAGTCCAGACAGGTAAGAATACTCAGTACTCATTTATAGCTTTTAGTACTCGTCTGAGTACTGAGTATCTTAATAGCTAGGCTACTGACATCAAAACTCTTTAAGTTCTTATCAAACCACCAGCAACTTTGCCTGGCCTTTTTAGTTCAGTTATAAACGTCACTGCTGCTGGGTGAATTAGATCGTTTCACTGTCATTTGCTTGCAGTTTAAACAGGGTATTATACAGGCAACAGAGACGTGTCTTGTCAAGACCTATCAGTGCAAAGCTAATTAGAATTGTTTTGTTATTTGTCTCTCATAGGTCTTTAATGGCCTCCACCCATGTGAATCACACCATCTACATCACAGAGGTTAAGACAGGCAGGTGTGTTCACTCTCTGGTGGGTCATCGCCGTACGCCCTGGTGCCTGACCTTTCACCCTAGCATTTCTGGTCTCATTGCCTCTGGCTGCCTGGATGGTGAGGTTCGAATCTGGGATCTGCATGTAAGTCTATAGCGTACTCCCATTAAAAAACATCCTTTGTCACTTTGTACTCTTTGCTTTATAATGCAGCATTTACATCTCTTTAATAATGCCATTTTATAAATTGTTGTTTTGCAGGGAGGTAGTGAGAGCTGGTTCACTGAGAGTAACTCAGCAATCGCATCTCTTGCTTTTCATCCCACGGCTCAGCTGCTGCTTATTGCCACCAACAATGAGCTACATCTGTGGGACTGGAGTCGGAAAGAGCCTTTCGTTGTGGTGAAGACCGCCAGTGAGACAGAAAGAGTCAGGTTGAACGTGCAACATAAATCTTACTACATTAAAGCTCATGTAGCTGGTAACATGAATGTGACTCATGGAGTCCAGTGGCATTTTGTAAGACATTCTGACGTCACTGCAGTGAAGTTTAAACTGTCTATCCAGTCTGCCTGGCTTCTCTGTGTTATTTCTTTCTTTTATTTTTTGTAGATTGGTGAGATTTGATCCATTGGGTCACTACCTTTTGACTGCCATTGTAAACCCTTCAAACCGACAGGTAATTTTAGGCCTTGTTAAGTCTTGTTTCAGTCTTAAGACCTCACTGGCATCTATGACTTTATTTTTAAAAAATGAACAAAAATCAGTTTTTGCGCAATTACATAACAGGTCAGCGTTCAAAACGATCCCCTTGCCTCGATTTGCAACAGTAAATTTATAATAATGAGTTAAAATGAGAGCTGTCAGGTCTGATTTTGTGAGAGTTTTTTATTTGTCTGCATGGTTATGTCACAACTACTATACTGCGTGTGTAGATGCGGAGGATGGCGGAGCATTTGTAGCTTGTTCTCACAGCAGTTGCTTATAATATATTCCCACCCACTTGCTATTTTATGTTTCAAACAGTGATAAAGAGGCAAAAGTTTTGGATTGCAGCTTTTGAAAGTAATGCTTACATTTTTAATAATTACTTTAAATGTGTTTGTGTTTGTGCGTGTCAGAATGATGATGATCCTGAGATTCCAATGGACAGTGTGGAGATGCCTCATTTCCGTCAGCGCTCCTTCTTGCAGTCCCAACCTGTCAGACGCACACCCATCTTGCACAACTTCTTGCACATCCTCACTTCCCGTAACTCTGCGCCTCAGGCGGGCGGCACTCTTGCTGCTCCTACTGATGAGACCTCTGCTTCATCTGCACTCTCTTCTGGGCGGTACACTGTTTTGAGGGATCGCTCTCGGCTGCCGTACCCTGGCTGTGTCCAGTCACTTGGAGTGGTGTGTTTCTGTAGCCGTTGCTTAGAAACACGAGTTCCATCTCCACCTGATGAGGACCCTGACCCAGACTCCACCTCCCTGGACAGCCAATCACATGCATCCACCTTTTCTTCTGCACGCACAGAGCCTCGTTTACCGCGTTTTTCTTCTGAGTCTCGTCCTGCTAATCGTCCCTCTGCGTTCAGCTCTGTGTATGGTGGTAGGAACAACGTACGAAATATTTCTTCCAGCTCTGGAAGAAGGGGTGTGGCAGGAATGGCACCTGGTGTAAATTTTCAGCATCACATGCTAGGCAGGGAGAGTGGAAGGCATCTTCCTGGGTCGGACTGGACAGGCAGTGTACTTAATGGGCGAGGTAGTAGTATGCCTCCACCCAGAACCAGTGCTTCCTCAAATAGCCTGCTTTTTGTCCAGCGACAGCAAGGGGGTTCCAACCAATCACCTGTTTACACCTCTGCTTCTGATGGATGGGGATTTCCTCCACAAGGGACGGGGGCTCAAAACAGTGGTAGCTCATCAGAGGCTAGTTTTAGCAGCCCCCGCTCACTGGAGGAAGAGGGAAATAGCAGCCCTTCTTCCATCCGCAATGTTTTGCAGCGTAATCTTAATCAGTATTTTATGGAGTATGAGCGCGTGCAGGACCTAGTACAGCCCCTAGAGGGCATGAATGGGGAGAGCAGTAGTCAGGACCAGCGGACTCAGGAAATGCTAAATAACAACTTGGACCCAGAACAACCAGGACCATCTCATTACCAACCACCCTACAGTGGAGAAAACCCATCCCGCAGTCACCTGAACCGTTGTAGAGTCTGTCACAACCTCTTCACCTACAATCAGGGTACTCAGCGCTGGGAGAGAACTGGTCAGCCTGCTTCTGGTGAGAGAACCACAACCTTGCAACCTACAAGCCCTGCGTCCCACAATTCATCGTCAGATCTTCACCTTCCTGAGCGCCAACCCATGGACCCTGGCATCAATGTCCCAGAACCTGAGATGCCCTTTTCTCGCAGTGCTGCTACTGGTCAGCCTGAGGAGCAGGCCGTTGGGCTGGCCTACAATCAGGAAACTGACCAGCTGGAGCGTGTTTACAGGCAGTCTGCCCCCTCTCGCTCAACGAATGTATCACAAGAAGCCTTAAACCAAGAAATGCCTGAAGAAACACCAGATGATGATTACCTACGCAGGTGAGGCAATGATTTCATCCAAATGCTTTTCAAAGTCATTTTAGACAGTTTATTTAAAATAGAACACTGGCCTTATTTTTGCCTTGACCCTGTTGTGCTGTGTTTAACAGTCTGAAAGAGAAATCTCCTGTGTTGATTGGCACACTGATATGGCAAATGTCGGAGAGTGTGTGACTGATGCCACAACCATGACATAGTTGGAGACGATAGAAAAGACTGATAAGGCATCTTGGGAAGGGATAGAAGAGAAAAGTAATTAGGAAAATGACATGAGGAACTATATTTTGGATATGGTGAGAAAGAGCGGAACATGGAAATTAGCTTGATCTGACCTTGTACCCTGACTGTGCACTTCATTATCCCTCATAGCCATCCAGAGCTGAGCCTGAGGAAGGAATTATTAATGAGATGCTAATCAGAATATCAACACCCTCAAATTCTTTTCAAATAATGCACAAATGAACATTAATAGTTCATAGTGAGGTGACAAAGTGTCTTTTAGCATCTTACCTAAATTAAAAATCTTACACAGTAGGGGTTAGTTATCTAATCTGTAGGGACCGTCTAGTCAATTATTTCCACCACTGATCAATGCTTTGGGACTCATTTGGGCTTGTTTTATGACAGCAGGAGAAAATGTTCTCAGTTTACTAACTGTGCTGCAAGGTATTTGTTTGTCAGTGGTTTTCGTAATGGCCAAATATATTTGGATTTATGTGAATGTGACAACAGAGAATCTGGAAAAATTGTGGACTGCAGACTTCTGAGATGGCCTGAGTTCATTTTAGATGGTCGCATACAAGCTTAAATCTGCTTTGAGAGTCTTCTCTGATAATCTTTATAAATCATTCTTGACAGGAACTATAAACGAGCGAGACGTGTTGTTTTTATTGCCACTGTTTGTGACAAAGCAAGCAGCATGAATCTGTCAGTATAAATCTGTGAGCTTTCGGTTCTCGTCTGCATCATCACGGTATGGAACATGGGGCTCTCACCAGCTGGCTGTTTGGTGTACTGGTGATGTACAATGTGTACAGTTAGTTATTTATATAAGTAAATACTTACTAGTGACTACATTTTTTGACTGTCATCGAACACTAGTTGATTAGTATATGCCTGCCTTTGGCATGCATGCAGAACAGGAATAATGAACTCATAAGGTTCTGCTGGTAAGTTTCTGGTAAGCTGGTAACCATTCTGTGTTGTAAATGTAAACTTGTTCCATTGGCACCTATGAAGGAAACCTGACCTTGAATGTGGGATGTTCTTTGAAGATAACACTCCTAAAAATGCCAGCAGTAGTCCATTAGGTGGCAGTAGCTTATCACACGGTCTCGAGCACTGAAGAGTGTGGGCTTTCACTCTAACACACATCTATCCATTCTCATGTCAATCATCAGCCCGTCCCTTGTGCACAGCTGTTCTGTAATTTAATTGTGTTTAAAGGCCAATGCTGTGCAACGAAACAGTGTTACACTTCACTTATGCAGAAGTTAAACAAAAATGAATCCTCATTTGTGGTTTTCCCATGAGTTCCGCTCCAGTTCAGTATTACAGTGGCTCACGGCTTTGAGTATAGAGCAAAACACAGTGTCAGTCCTAACACCAACAAGAACTTATACCTAAACAACCAAGAGTAACTTCTCAAATGTATAACTGTAACCTATAACTGTATAACGAATAGAGAGTGCCCTCATTACAGTTTAATAAATATCAGGTGCCTCATTACAGTAGAGTAAACAACCATCCTGCTATAATGTAGAGAATACCAATTACAGAAATTTAATGAATCGGTAGTTTAAATAAGAACCTCCCTGAGAGCAGTTATAAACTGTAGTAACAAGAATCACATGACTTCTCAAAGGTCTACACTTCTGAGGGCGGTTGTAGCCAACGTGAGGCAAAAATACCCTCAGCATTAACAGATCACTGAAATATTTGTAGAGTTTTAGAGAGCTATGTTTTGCTTGAGCTCTGTTAAAATTCAGATCTTGAGCTTTAGGAGTCAAAGGAAGCTAACAATCCAAACTTCCTGAAAAAGGAGTCAGGATCGATCTGTGCTGTTTTCTGCTGTGAGTCAAAGGGCAGAAGATGGCATTCTAATGAAGAGCCGAGCACACCCACACCAGAAACACTCACATACACACATCACACTGAGTCATGGCCCTCGCGCTACACAACTGTCCATCCAGCTCTGTACCCTGCCAGTCCAAAGCAGCATGTTTTTGTATGCAGGACTCTGTCTTCTCTCCTAATGGCCTTCGGCAAGCTCTCTGATGTATACAGACTCAAGTTTAACAAATGCCCCAATTTAACAGGTTATTAACCGATTCCTACCCAAGCCTGGCAAACTGCACATCATTACTTACACATTATATTCATTTAGCTATTGCGTAGTAGTCAGTAATGAGCATACTAATGTCCTTGTGTGGTTTAATGAGATTTTTAATGAGTGTGATGGTGGTTGTAACAGTGCGGTGGAAATTAGAAGAAAATCTGTCAGCTTTGTGAATATGGTGTGTTGACCTGTTGAGAGATTCTTTATAGAAACAGGAAGTGGAAGTCCTCACCTTACACAAAGTGGGTGTGTTTATGAACATGTATGCGGTACGGCTATTATCATTTGTGTTGTTATGCCTATCTATGTGTTTTGTAGAAGGCTGCTGGAGTCGTCGCTGATGTCTCTTTCACGTTATGACATTTCTGGATCACGGGACCACCCCATCTACCCTGACCCTGCCAGGTAATTCTGCTCTGATGAGTGATGTTTGGCTTGTTTTTAGGGGTGAAGATTAGCAGAGACCTGGCGTTATGGTATTTACATTTACGTTTATGCATTTGGCAGATGCTTTTATCCAAAGCAATTCAAGGTATATATTTTACTGTGTGTGTGTGTGTGTGTGTGTGTGTGTGTGTGTGTGTTTCCTAAGAATTAAACTCACAATTTTTTCCACTACTAACACAATGCTCTACCAATTGAGGTACAGGAACATCATATTTATCAAGCTATCAGGCTCATATGATAATATTGCAATTGCTTTATATTTAATCTATTGTCATTTTTAGCTTGTTTTGAATTTGAGTTTAGGTGAATAGAAACAGAATGTCCGTTGACTTACAAAACACCTTTGCATTAAATTGCTCTGAATGGCAGCCACCTCCTTAAATGCGAAAAATTGGTGTTAGAATATCACTACTGTATTTTAAGGTGAAATATAATATAGTAATACTTCAAATGTGATCCCCCTCACCCACCCTTACTTGTGTTTGTTGGTGTGTTTGAAGGCTGGTAATTGTGTGACTGTTGTGTAATAGAGTGTGAACTTGGTAGTCATGCTGTTTCCTGCAGCTGTTTGGCCGGTGAGCTCTGGGTAATGAGGAACAGTGTGTGTCATGTTGCCGGACAGCAGTGTGACATTTTAGAACCGCCAGCACCCCAATGTCCCCCTAATTCAAACACGCACACATAACCTGTCAGCATTCTCTGACTCTAAGAGCGAGGCTCATAATAAAGCAAGTTCATGGCCAGTGAGTCATTGTGCGCTCTGGGGAATTAGCTGTGGTTTGGGATCAGGACAGACTGCTAGCACAGACTCCCACTGGCAGGTACACACAAACACACGGGCCGATCAACACACACTCCTAACCTGTGAATGACTAGAACAGACTCATTTCCTGTACCTGGTGATAGAAGCCAGTCAGGCAGAGGAGAAAAGTCAGTCTCCAACACATTCAGACCCAGGTGTAATTGGCACAAATTTACACTGTTGTTTTTCTGGCTGCCAGTCTACGTGCACATTTGTCTAAAACTATCCTCAAACACACTGATAAACAGTATTCTGATCCTGAAAAGTTAGCTTCTGTAAACGGGTTCTGTGTGTGCTTTTGTCTTTAGGGTCTTTGAGACAGACTGTCACTGTTTTGGCAGTTTTACAGATCCTGGGAGTTTTGAAAAGTTTTGCCAAGATTTTGTCCCTGTAAATGTGTGTGTTTGTGTGTGTCCTGGTGTTCACAACATTATGGGGATAAAATGTCCTTACAAGTTTAGTAATACCAGTAAATTAAAAAAATGCAGAAACGTTTTCTGTGATGGTTAGGTTTAGAGATAGGGTTAGTTTAGGGGGAATAGAATATATAGTTTGTACAGTATAAAAACGTCATACAACATGAAAACCCAACATGCTTTGTGTGTGTGTGTGTGTGTGTGTGTGTGTGTGTGCCTTGTCTTCCAAGTTCCTTGGCTTAATAAAGTCATTTTCTCGTGTGGCTGGTGAGGATGTGACCAATCACCATCGTCTAACCCTGGGGTTTATTTGGATTTTACTCTTGTATTATTAAAGTTCATCTGTTCTAAGCTGCTGGCAGATGATCTTGCACAACTAACCCAAGATAGAGTGAAGCTCCAGACTTTTTCTGTTTTAACTGCAAAGTTGATTTTAATTATAAAGGCTCAGTTCTGTTACTTTATTAGTTTGCTTCTGTTAAAAAGCAAACTAATGTCTCTGTGACTAAAATGAATGAGAATAGATACCAATTTTGACCAACAATAAAAGCTCATACTATTGTTTTACCAGGATTGCTGTACAAGTACGCAGTATATAAAAATATTAGTTTAATTACATACCACATAAAAAATGATTATTTTTCCCCATGTGCTTTTATTTAATGTTAGTTTGTGCTCAGCTGGGTGATTTGTTTTGTATGTAAATCTAACATTGTTATTTGTGTGTGTGTTGTGTGTGTGAAGGTTGTCTCCCACAGCATATTATGCACAGCGTATGATCCAGTATCTGTCTCGGCGTGACAGCATTCGGCAGCGCTCGCTCCGTCACCCTAACAGACCCCGACCCCTCTCCTCTAATCCAGACAGCCTCTCCTCTGGCCCCGCCCCCAGTGTAGAGAACAGCGAAGTTGACTTTGAAGAGTTCGAGTAAGTAAACAAGCACCAAAACATAAAGCCCATGCTGGAGGATTTTTCCTGTGTTCGTACCTGCACATATCCATTCGTAAAAATCTTTATGGATTTATTTTGCTGGTTTGTTGCTAGGCAACCCAGCAAACATATAAACCAGGCTCTGAGTGCCAAAATGTTATCACTTTTGCTTTTCAACCGACCTGTTATTGAGCTTGCCAACAATTTTACCAGTGTTGCCACTACCGCTGCTTCTTGCAGCGTTTTATAAGCATGCTTTCTTAATTGACCTCAGATTAAAATGCTCTTTGTCTGGTACTGATGGAATGTAGTAATACACTGTTTAAAGCCTGCTGCTCTGTATCTTGCCTGCTGCACAGTTGTGAGATTTTGTATGTAGTTTATTCAGTGAAGAATGACTTTAACTCCATTGGGTTTTATTAAATTAAATGAAATTCAATTGAATTCAATTAATTTGGGCTTATCACAATATATAACATACTGTTCCGAGGCAGCTTTAGGCAGCTTTTCCTCATCTTCTTAACATCTTTTTTTCTTCACTGCCACCTACATTTTTCTAATGCACTATTCATGAATAGTGCATTAGAAAAATGTAGGTGGCAGTGAAGAAAAAAAGATGTTAAGAAGATGAGGAAAACACTTAGGGGGAAGATTGAGCAAAGAAAGTCTTAGGTTGACCAATACAGCATTTAAACAAATGTATTTATACAAAAGCATATGTGTGTGCATACATGCATGTTAATTTAAACATGTTATTCATCCACAAAATATTATTGATAATATTGACTGTCATCGTTTAAATATAATGACTGTAAAGCAAACAGAAGAGATTGAGGTAGTGTATGAAAGACTGGTTGTAGCTGATGTTGGATGAGACTTGTGAAGACAGATGAGGCACAGGTGCAGGTTAGTGGTGGGCCACGGCTGAAATAAAATGTTTTTTTTTCTAATAGAGTATCTGTTGATTTTTCCAAGCCATGCTTTGTTTTTTTCCCACTGGTAGATTTTAAAATTACAACCTCTTTCCATCTTTTTATCAGCAGTGCTTTTCAATACAAAAACTCTTTTTCCTTCCCTCTAAACGTTCCACTCGTTCATTCAATATCAGCTATCCGTTCCCCTCTGCCCGGTTTCTCTCCCCGGTTTTTTGGCACGCATTAGATGCCCTCCTCTTAGCTGATGAATAATTCCACCCGCTGGCTGAAGAGTTCAGTGTTCACTGCAGCCTGGGACCACAGATCCATATTCATCAGAATACTTATGAAACCCATCAGTCTTTCAGTTAGCCTTCATATTAATATTTATGTCTGCCACAAATTTCCTCTTCTTTCCTTTCATTTCTTTATCCATCATTCCCACTCCTGCCTTGTAAGTGTATTGATGTCCTCATTCAGCTGAGAAGGAATTGCAGTGATATTGAGTTATATAGAAGCTGATGTTGAAATGTTAAAGACCGCATGAAGTCATGGGGTGACTTTTGGTCCAGGTTAAATGTTTTAAAAAACCATTAAAAATGTAAGTTGACAAAATTAACCTAAAAAAGATTAAGTTGATGTCCCTTCCCCAATGTAACCTGCCAACCACAGTTTACTACTTTAACTAGTGTAAGTTGACAAAATTACCTAAAATAAAATACACACATTTTTAACTTGTTTTTATGTACAATCAGATGCTTTCTAGAAAGAGAATGTCCATCCCCCTTATATAAACTGCTGACCACCAAATAGTAAATCATGTTCATGGCTAAGATGTAACTTAAACCTTTAAAATCTTTTGCTGTTTTTGTTTTGATTGACCTACTGATTATTGACACTGATCAGTTTCTGTGTGTGTGTGTGTGTGTGTGTATAGAGACAATGGAAGCAGGCATAGGGCTCCTCGTAACGCACGCATGTCTGCCCCCTCCCTCGGTCGCTTTGTCCCCAGGTAGGACAGTGACACACTCTGTGTGTTTACACTGCACAAATACATTCTTTTCCTGTGTTATATAATTTGACTCTGACGCTCGCTCTTTCTCACTTCATTTTAGGCGGTTTCTCCTGCCCGAGTTTTTGCCATATGCCGGAATCTTTCATGAGAGAGGGCAGCCAGGCCTGGCAACACACTCATCTGTCAATAGGGTTCTCGCAGGTATGTTTGCCCTGCTTCAGGAGTTCTCTGATATTAGATGGGTCAGATACCCATTGAAGGCTTTGTTAGGTATAAAACTTCCCAAAAATGTTTGTATAACGTCCTGTGTTAGGTCAGTGATGAGTGCTGATTCGCCCACTATCTGTGCTATTTTGGCTAGGAGGGCTCTCGTCAAGGCTCTTTACCAATGGTTGTATTCGTGTTCACTTTTCTGCATTAAAGGGATCGTTCACACAAAAAATGAAAAGCTCTATCATCATCGCTCTAAACATGTTTAATTGATAAAACTGCTGTATGGATTTAAAACTTCACAGGCCTGTTACTACTTCACCTCTATAAACAGGTAAAAAAGAGCATTTTGACATTCTGTTCATCACTTAAGATGAGTTTTCATTTTTGGGCGAACTATCTGTATGGAGCTGCAGCATGTTGTTTGTTTGCTGTGGGAATACTGATTCGGCAACAATGTATTATCTTTGTGAGTCTCAGTTAATTAGTAATTTATCTGATGCTTTTATTCAGAGCAACCGTCAGTTTAACTTATTAAAGTGCCTGTTAAGTGCTTTCCTCAAGGGTACAATGTTGTTGACTCATGGCATGCACATTGAGGGTTTCAAACGAACAACCTTATAGTTACAAGCTACACGTTTTTTCTCATTCTTTAGTCACTTTAGTTTAAGCCAAAGTGCAAGTATAATTCAGAACGTTTAGAATGATAGACTTCCATGCAGTTCCTGTACAAGTATTAGACCAGAATTGATTCTCTTTAATCTCTGAGATCAGGTGTTTATGGCTGTAATATTGTAAGTATGAATGTACTATTGTATGGACTATGAATTGTATACAAGATTCAAGATTTTATGAAGATTCAATAAAATCTTGAATCTTGGATACAATTCGTAGTCCATACACACCCATGTGTTCTACCATTCAGATCAAAGCACACACTCCATTTTGACTTTACAAATAACACGAAACAAAATGGGCTTACCTCCAAAATACAGTGCATTCCCAAACACATATGCTAGCTCTCCTAAACCTTGTATCAAACTTACCGTTTGCACATTCCAAACAACAGCATCCAAACATCCAACAGTCCCGAAATACACACATCACACCTCCCAGTACACCTGCATGCCCTCATCATAGTTATTTTCTAAAAATGTCTGAACCAGCTGTCAGCTGCACCTGATAAGCCGCTGAAAAACTCATCTACAAATAGTCAACAACTTTCAGAACTGCAAAAGAACCTGACAGGATGAATGGAATGTTGCTTCATGTCATTTGTGCCAGAAAGTCTCTGTACTGTACAGACGTTTAAGAAGTAACAAGCAGAATTCCCATGCTGGGGTTCCCATTTTGGGGTCGTCTTTCCTTTGGAGAGATCAGTGGAAATTATGTACTGACATGACAAATATTAACTTTTAAGCACCTGTGAGTGCAAACATTCCCGTAACGTCTGTCAATTTCAAAAATCCCAGTCCCCACATATCCTGCACTAATTCAACACAAACACATTTCCACACAAGAAGTTTGCACTTCTGCACACAAGCTCTTTCTCTCTCTCCCACACAGAGGCATCTTCAGCCCACACTAATTGCAGTGTGTGATACGAGGTTCAGAAATGCCCCTCTTCAAACCCTCTCCAGCTCACACAGAAAACAGCATCATGGCTTTATTTTGCAGAGCACCGGTCGCTCGCCTGATGAGTGCCGCTATGATGTAATACATGTACATGGCAATGTTTTGACAGATTTGTCTGCAGTAAGATGAATTACTGTTGTGAATTATTGCTAAATCATCGTTTAACCTTTACATTAGTTTTTAGCAATCAAATGCACTGAGGGTGAACTAATCATATTGAATTTTTCAGTTTTTAAATAGAAAATGCTCAGCATCCAATAATCAGACTCGGGATTTAATTAGGATTAAAGTTTAAAAATGGGTTGTTTTGTGGGTGACAGTTAGAACGTAGAGTTGCAGAGGGTCATTGCATGGCCTTGAGACATGATTTGCCCTTGTCCTGAGATAAGAGGCGAGGGCTGTTATTGTGAACTCCAGGGCAAACATCCAATTTGACTACAATTACCAGCACACATCGGCCCTCTTTTCTCAAGCATTCACCTTCTCTAAACTGCTCTCGGACAATCTTATATAAGCCCCACTGCACATAGCACACACACACCCATTTCAAGCCAACTTTTTACATTTCTAAGACATGTGCATGTTAAACTGAGATTTTATTAGGTCTGATACCAAAAATGCAGGACGAGACCCAAGACAAGACAATCAGAAAGTGCGGGGATATTCCTTAGATAGCATACGTGTGTGTGTGTGTGTGTTTGTGTATTTGTTATTGTTTAACTACAGATAGGAGCTATTGTAAAGACAGAGGCAGGAGCTTTAGAATGGAGTGTATAATGAATGAAGGGGTAGTGATGGAGAACAGTGAGCCTCTCTAATGCAGCCCTACTCTGATCCATTCAGTCCTGCTCCACCCAGCACTGCAGGCCTGTCAGATCCCTCAGGCTGTTATTGTCACAGTGAAACCCAGTTTATATGGACTTTTCAGAGCATGGAAAACTGCAGCAGAGACCCGATTAACTTTAATGAAATGCTTCTCTCACCAAACTTTCTCTCTTTCTCATGTCTGCTCTGTCAAGAGAGCGCTGAAGACAGGCGTGTGACTGCGTTCTGCTGCTTGGACAAATTGGTAATTTGTGTTTTGACGTGAAGTAAATATCAACTGTTTCAGAAAGCACTGGTATAATCTGTACGTTTTTTTAAGAAGAGGCTTGCTTTTCCTGGCAGTCGTGCTTAATTCAGTTGTGATGACCTCGTTTAGCACACATTTAGCCACATGCCAAACAAAGGCTCCTCCCCTGGGTAAGAGTTGCTTAAAAGACCCAGCAGAGTCACTCTTAAAACACAGCTGAGTCTATAGAGAGTTCAGGTGAGGTCTCTCCCTCTCTCCCTTCTTTCTGTCTTTCTGGGCAGCTCTAAGTACTGACCCGTTGTTGGGAGGTGGAGCATCAGTAATGTCCCTCAGTTGCTCCTTATTCTTTTCTTGGAAAGCATCTGGGGGGGGTCAGGGGTCACATCCTAACCACTGCCTGTTATATGTGTAGAGGGATTCTGATAGAGTGATGCTGTTCAAGAAGGAAATACTATTATTATAATATTGTGTATATAGGTAGATACTATGTACTACATTTTTCCTTAATAGTATTTGGAAAATAACACATTTTAGTCCCAGAAAAGGTGTTTCAGTTAGTGGCTTGCAAGTTAGCTTAAAAGATAAATTAGCCAGCTTAGATATTTACTTAATTGACATTATATTTACGTTTAGGAATTTAGCAGACGCCATTGTTCAAAGTGACTTACAAGGTGAGGAAAACAATGCAGAGTTATACGTTTCAAACAGTAAGCATAGTATGCTACTGTGCTGTTGTGAACACAGCCTACCAGTTTTCAAACGGCCTCTCTGCCAAATCACGTAATCGCACAGAGAACTCTTAAACAAATTTAATGGATCCATTTCGCCTCATAAAAACTGTTCTGAAAGCTTTGGTGAGGGGCAAATGCGAGGCTTTGCAATACTGAAGCGTCAACATTGTTGATTAGCTGCTCTATGGAAAAAAGGTTCATTTTAAAATAATGTTGCCATTTCATAGCTGTAATACTGTCATTTTTTGAAAGCCACAGCCTCTGGGTAAAGCAAAATAGGATGCAGGCTGTCAGATTTGTTGTTCAAGCATTTATCTAAATGACACCACATTATGACTGTTGGGCTGCTGAACCGTATCCAGACATCATTGCAGTCTCATGCCAATTGGATTTGAGACTAGTTAACGACTGTAACAGCTTTCCTGCTCTGTGTGAAGGTGTAGACCTGACCTCCCGTGTGTTAACTGCCTGTGCCTGAGTCTTGAGACTGTAATTGGTGTTGAGCAGAAGTTTAATCAGTCAGCCGGGTTGGAAGTGCTGATCCTGCCAAGACTCTGAGAGCTGTTAAACTAATCATCCAGACTTTCAAATGATTTCCCAGTTCCTTGGATAACATGAGACCATTGTGTCATTTAATACTGTACTTTTGGGATTTACAAAATAAAAAGCAAATGCTGATACCAGTAGAATGTGACATGAATTTATGAGCATTTTGGCAGAAAAATCAGATGTTTGGGAGGTGTGTATGAGTCTGACTCTGTTCTCTTAGTTTGTCCCCTGTTCAGCCAGCAGTGGAGAGCTCTCTCTTCTGTGAACTGTGAACTCACCTTCTCTTTAAACGTTAAATATGTAAATGACAAAATGATAAATTAATACTACATCTGGTGTCTCTGCGACGTTTGTCCACCTTATATAATTCACCTTAGACACCTGGTGCTTCCAAATGCTCTTTTTTTTGTTTTAACGGAAAGTTTTTTTAGGGAAAAACGGCAGTCGTGAAAAAGGTTTAGCTCGTAACTGTGCTGTAACATGACAAACACTTAATCCTTCAGACTTGCCTTAGTGCTTTTTATATAATTCTCACTTAAGTGTTTCTAATTTTTGTAAAATTTTGTAAACTCTTGTCTTTAAAGTAAAACTAGCTTGCAGTAAAATAATTATCTGTTTTTGTTTCTGAAGATGATTTCATGTCACACTAGTGTGTTTCATGTGTTATTCATCAAAAAGACTAATTGTGCCGTTTCTTTTGTCATCTGCCCTGCTGTTGACCAACACTATTTAAGATGAACGAATTTGAGGTTTCAGTTTAAATCAGTTTTAAGGGATGTTAGTTGTGTAGAACTGTGTTTAGGGTAAGTGTTCTCTAAAGTGTTGTGGTGGTAATATAGTTTTTTTTTTACTTAAAATAAACGTGAGTGTTAGTTTAGTTTACACACACATCACTCTGATTTTGTTTAAAGTAGAGCCCATAGCATTCTTCTTTCCAAAGGGTCTTCCACAGTAAGAGAATCTCCTCAGCTCATTAGTCTATGGCTGTAAGAAAACTCAGTCTGAACGCCAGCTCTCCGCACCTGGATGTCTGTTGGCTGTAATGGGTAGACAGCCAAATGCAGGGTTGCATAATGGATATTTATGTCTGCATTACATCTCCTTGAGTCCAGGTCATAACAGGCAAATCTAATCTGTTTGCTGGGCCCAGGATCGACCCTGTACTGGCAAATGGACCTTTAAGTGTACTGTTTGGCCAAAGCCTGCCTGCCTGCCTTCTCTAATTATGGTGTCAAGGCAGAATGTTGAAGAGGACAGCCCAGCATCGCCTTGTTTACCTTGGAGAAGAGATATGTTGCAGACAGAGACCTGTATTAAATTCAGTGCTATTTGCGTTGTCTAATTTGCTAAGTGCAAAAAGACTAATAGAGTTTATTTTACCATCAGGACTTCTTCACGGAGGAGGTTAAACTGGTTCAAAATAGGCAAGTGATTCCTGAGGCAAAACTAGGATCAACTAGGATTGTTATTGTCAAGAACACACACCTGCCAGAAGACTTGCTGATCTGTTGCTTGATTTCGAAAAGTTTAGTTTAGACAGTAAACTTGACCAGTATTAGTAGGGTCAATGTTATTTATCTGTGCTCTGTGTTCCAGCCTTGGGTTACACTCAGAGACCCCTGTAGACCGCACCACAATGTAGAGAGTCTCTTTAGACAGATGCTATTAGACTTGCCTTTGTCCTCAGGTAATCTGCTATTTTACTCCTGTGGTCCGATAAAAGAAAAGTACATTGTTATCAGTGTATTTATGGAAAACTGCCTGATTCAGAAATTTTTCAAGTTGCTATAGATGTAATGTGAATTTTTTTCTGTAATTGTGATTTTTTTTTTTCAATTGTGTTTTTTAGGTGCTGTAATTGGGGACGGTCAATCAGCAGTAGCCAGCAACATCGCTAACACAACCTATCGCCTGCAGTGGTGGGACTTCACCAAATTCGACTTGCCTGAGATCAGTAATGGTGAGTGCATGAAAAGAGGAGTGTGAAGGCTGTTATTGATCAACAGGTGTATTTTTTAGGGTTTACAAAAGCATTTTAACATAAAATGATAATTCTGTTATCATTTACCCTCCATTGTGCCATTCCGCAGTCCAAAGTTATAGTAAAATTATATTTTGATGAATGTTAGAGCTGAAAACCTTAAAACCTCATTGGATCTTGTGTACATATTGTGATCAAATGTCATAACATCATGACATAACATCATTTTGGAGCTTGAACATTTTTATCCCCCTTCATTTCTACTGTATGAAAAATATAGTTTGGTACAGCTTGAAAGTGGATAAATTAAGAATTTTGGGTGAACTATCTATTTAATAATCAGAAACACAAAATGCTTCAGTACCCCTCAGTGTTAAGGGAAACAGAGCGAGGTAAAGTCTGTACATTCTGAGAGAGCGCAACTGTTAAGCAAGGTAAGAGTGAACAGTCTATCGAGTGCTGGAGTGCAGCTGATGGGGGGCAGATGCCATGGGCAGATGTGGAAATTGGTCACATATTAAAGTCATTTTCTTCCTCTGCCTCTTTCTTTCTTGCCTTGTCTCAAGGAGTGTTACTTGAAGCTCTTGGCGATTACCCAGGGCTGATTACAAGATTGCAGAGTGATTCCTGTTTTCTGGGGTTGATCTCACAACTGGCAGCACTTAGGCACTGACATGTGTTCAGCCTGTGAGAATCTTCAGTATCTCAGAAAACAAAGGTTTGCTTCCCGTAGGGCATGTACACACAGCCAGATATACAGCAGAAAATGAGTGTGTAGTGAATACTGTGTGTGTTGAGGTGTGAAGAAAGGTAGACTTTCGAAAAACGTTAATCCTTTGAAAATTCCACTTGACATTCCCTTATCTCGTAGGCCAGGCGTGCCAGTTATGCTGAGGATCTGTTGATGGATGAGGATTGAGAGTTTTATATGTCAATCCTGTCAAAGACCCAATAATCCTTACATACATCTTCAGCAGACACTCCAGTAACAACTGATAGGATTCAAACAGCACAGGGGATGTAGTCTAAACTTCAACATGTAAATAGGTCAGAACAGTACAATGCATATCAAGACCTACTGGTCTGGTTCAATCAGATGGCCTTATGAGAGAACAATAAGGAACCTGTTAGAGATTTTGGTAAAGCTGTTCAAACACACACACACAGAAAATCCCATTATCCTTGTTGCCTACCAAAATCCTGGCTTTGCGGGATGTTGCAAAGCTGGAGACTTCTGTAGAGTGGTTGATGCCAAGTGTGGTTTTACAAATACCCCAACAGCCCAAAAAAGGCGGTGTTGTGAAACTCTCCATACAGAGTTACGACAACAGTGTGGTTGTGTTTGATTCGTAAAGTAAATTATACTACATTCTGATTGCTTTTCCCCTGTTTTTGCATTCTAATAGTGGGGGTCTGTGCAAAGGGATGGTGGTGGGCGACCCGAGTAGTGATCAAAGGAAGTTTTCCCAATCAAGCTTGAAAAAAGTGTGTACTTTTAATGCTGCAGTGGTCAGGGGCCAAACTACTTGCTCTGTGGTCTTATGAAGATACAGTCATTATAACTGTAAATGCTTTGACTGTATGAGGAAATCTGTGAGAAAACCTGTCATTAAAAATTTAATAAATGGAATACCAATTCTAGTTATCACAATTTTACAGATGATTAGACAAAGGCCAAGTTGTAGAGGAAATTCACAGATTCACAATGATGTTCTCTGGTTCATCAGAATTCCAGCATCCTAACAAACAGGTTGAGCAGATATGCCACAGCATGGCTGGAGAATATAGGACACAGCTGCCAGAAGTAGAGCCGAACAGTGTCATCTGAACAGGTCACTGACCTCCTGGTCAGAAGCCCTTTTCATTAACGAGCAGGCCTCTGCAGCTCTACCGAGCCCTGAGTGCATGTTAGTGTCCCTGCACAGCGCGCATTCCCTCTGCTACATCAGTGTTTTTGGATCCTAACTACAAGATTCCCATTCTATGCATTATGAATGAAATAAGCCAAGTTATTGATTTTACAAGCCATTAAAAGTTTAGATTGCACACCAGTGTTGATTAATACTTAAAACAGCTCATGAACAATTTGTGGAAGCTCTTTGTTCAAGAAAACACTTCAGATCAAAACGTTTCAATCAGTGGTTTGTTCTCTTCATAGCTTTTAATTTAATTCAAGAGTGATTGGGCCTTTGTGAGCATGGGTGGCCTCTGTAATTATGTCCTTCTCCATAATTATTTTAATGCAGTCTAATTGAATTGTTAGAAAAAAGCATTTAATCTCCCCAGAATGTGCTTGTACTACTTTAATTATGTGCGCTGGCTTAAATATAGCAGAATCTCTTATCTTGTTATAAGTTTTGCTATATTAATTATAAAAACTTTTACTTGCAGAAATAGTAAAACACATCTGTCAGAAATCCAATGTGCTTGTAAAAGATAGCTTGTCAGGCTTCCTCATTCATGTGTGTTCACGTTTGTTCCCATAGGGTTCCCATAAATGATAATTCATTGGTTTTCAGCTAGATGATTTTAGTGACACTTGACAAGAAAAATACCCACTGAGATTCCCTGCAGGGGTGATTGTGGTGGTGAGGTGTGTTTTATGTCTCTGTAAATTCTCAGAAGCTGAAGGACATTTATAATAGCTGTAGAACTCCAGCATATAACAGAACTTCAATAAGGATGCATATGCACCTACATACACATAAATCACGCCCTTTGATGCAGCAAGATTACACGAGTCTATGAATATTCATTTTTTAGATAAATGATGAAGAGGTTTTTATGTAAAATACCTCAACATATTGGATATGCTGACGGCTGTAAAGGAAATGAAATAAACTGTGTCTATATTATAGCAGTCTTGTGGCGTGAAATGCTAGCAGCTGCTGCTTCATTAAATTGATGCCGCAATAGTGTGTCTACATTTAATAAAAAAGAAGAGCATCGCTTTACTGTCTCATCTGTGGTTGCCAATATCAGGACTGTAGTGGTGCCCTGGGAAAACAGCTTCAATTTACATGTGAAAACACAGAATGCTTTGTTGATAGAGATGAACCACTTCAATTCCTATGCAGTGGAAGCATGCAAAACACACTTTTCTAATGCATGTGTGCTGGTAATAGCCACTTCAGTTGACATTAAGCATGTAAGCTTGTATGTTCATGAGCACGTTTATCATAATAACGTTTTAATGTTATCATGTTAAAAAGCTTTTACTCTGTAATGAAGGACTCGTGTATGTGTGGGTACACCATACAATGGGGACAAATTTGTACCCAAAAGTCAGAAAAATCTGACAAATTTGAGCAAAACCTGCTTTTAGAAACACCAGAAAATATAGTAAAGTTTTTTGTTTTTTTTTATTGTAAAATACAGAACATTTTTGTTTAAGGTTAGAGTACAGAAACATTAGAAGTCTATGGAATGTCCCTATTTAGTTAGATAAGTAAATGTGTGTGTGTGTTTGTTTGTTTGTTTGTGAGAGAGATGTTCATGTCTTTATGTTTGTGTACTCGTTCGACCTTGAAACTAGGTTGTTCTCATTATTTGTTTTTCAGAGGCGTGTTAATCCATTCTTACTCATTCCTGTCTTCTAATTCTGCCATTTGGAGTTGAACAGACTCTTAACACTCATCTATAGCCTAAAGTCCTGCCTGGGAAATCGTGTAATTTCTGATGTCTGTTAACTGCTTGATGACTTTGTGCTGCACTTTCCTGCAGTTTTCAGTACAGAGACAGTGTGGCCTTGCGGTTGACCGAGTGAGTAATTAAGGACGGTCTGGGCTCAGTGCTCATTGGCTCGGCTGATGGAATAGGTCCAGTGTAAATATGCCTGTAAAAGCCTGATTTGTTTCAGCTGTCCAAATTCTCTCCGTCCAAAGCAGCTGGAGCCCCGAGCACTTCTTTTATCAGTCAGTGCTAGTCACACACCCAGTCTCTCCTAAAGAATATTGTGACACACTGAGTGTACGAAAATGGAAGATTAAATGTCTTTAGCGTGTGTAGCAATGGCCAGGACTTCCTTAGGAGCGCCGCTGGAATAGCCGTCACTTTAGTCCGGCAAATCCATTACTCACGTCCAGTAGGGATCTCTGTCTGCTTGAAGCCCTGAGACACTTATCCATCTTTAGTAGCATGATCTGACTCTCTCTGTCACCCAAATTACCCCTGTTGCCCTCCTCTCTTTGTAAGTCAGGCATGTTCATTTCAATTAGCTTCATTGTAAATGGAGACAGATCCAAATATATTTCCTTTCTTTGCCCTTTATTAGTCTTTACTGTCAGTAATCATAAAGGGATGTGTAGCTTTTTTCTGATAGAGACATTTAGGTGCCACCTGAAATGCTTCTTTTTAATACAGAGCTGTGTAAATAGACTTGTGTTAATTACATAATTGTCTGTGAATATTTAATCTGATCATAATCATCATTTAAAAAATGCCATTAACTGCGATTATTGCGCACATGTCTCCATCGAAGGTCGTTTATTAAGAGGATGTGTGTAATTTAAGTTTCAAACACTTTCTTTATTGGTGTGTGTTGGGGTGGGGGGTGGATGGGTTGAATATGTGGTTTACGAGGACACATATGTGTATAATGACGTGTATAACAATGTAAACATGGTTTATGGGTACACTTCCTGTGTACCCATACTTTTGTTTAATTAAAAAATGCCAAAATATTTCTGTGAGAGTTAGGTATAGGGCTAGGGAATAAAATATACATCAGTCCTCATAAACCACATATGCCAACGTGTGTGTGTGTGTGTGTGTGTGTGTAAAATGGTGGTCCTGCAGGGCAGCTGCCTCATCACTACCCTAATTACTGCCCTGTTTAATTAACACACCTTTCACTTAAATCTCCCATTTTCTGCTCTCAGACTCTCTTGACCTTCCACTATGAACACATGCACATAAATAAACACACACCAGGTGATTAAAACAAGTTCATCTTTCTAACTGCACATAATGAATCGCAGTCACCTGCCAGGACTCACCCGCTCTTGTTTAGCTTGTTTTTCCGCAGCCCCTGTCACGCATGCTCGCTCTCCAGCGAAATGACAAACACTGTAATCGCTCGTTCACATTCAAAATCACAAACAGCCCTAATTACACCTCCCACACATACACACACCTGTTGCTTTATTCAGGGACCTCTGATAATGACAGACTTCGATGCATAAGACAGGAGCATGGCATAATCTGTTATTGCTTTCCTGACACTTTGAACAAGTTACTTCATCTAAACTATTGTTTTGAGTCAACTGCTCCGGCTTACACACACATTTGTTTATGTTGTTATAGGCTTGTGTCTGGATTGTGTTTGCGTTCTGTTTATCACTATCATTCTGTTGTTTGAGTAATGGCTTCAACTGAGATGCACATTACCATGGAAACAGTAAAGGATTATGTTAGGCGTATAACAGAAAATGAAAACGGAAATCGGAATTAATTGCGAAGCTGATGTGATTTTCTGAGCAGAAACATAATTCTCTCTCTGCCTCCCACTCAGGAGAATGATGGTACTAGATATTTGTGTGTGTGTGTGTGTGTGTTTATGTGGTGTGCTGAAATAAGAATATATACACAGTCATCTCTCTTTATATACAGTAATATATAGTCATTCTCTCTCTCTCACTCGCTCGCTCTCTCGCTGCCACTCTGTTCTCTTATTCATTAGTGTGGGCTGAACAGATGTGGCTGTCTGTTAGTCGCTAAATCACTTTTATTGCGACTCAAATCACAGCGATTTAGCAGCTTCTGCTAATTTAGCAAAAAGATTGTTACACAAAGTACCGCGGCACGCCTTGTGTGCAAATAGAGTTTTGGATGTGAAAAGCGGCAGATGCTAAGACTGACACTGCAATCAGTTTTTGGCCACTTTTACGAGCATGTTCATGATTTGACGTTCATAAGAACCTTATGATAACCTAACGTTATTATCAACATCAGGTCAAGTTTATTTCTTGGTTGAATTTTTTTTATACTTTATACTACACTATTTTCCTGCTACGCCTCAACTGTTTGTTCGACAATGTTTTTTTCTGTAAAGGTGCTGTGCAAAAATGCAAAATTGTAAAAAGTGCTATTGAAATAAACTTGAATTGAATAACAATAGTCAAGTCAATTCAAATTTATTTCTATAGCACATTTAAAAGCAACAGAGTTGCGCCAAAGTGCTGTACCTAAAGCCTGTATATAAGACAATTTTATATGAGACTATAAGACAATTTTATCTGTATGACATTCCGCCCTCCAATTTGCATGGTTATTTTGAGATGCATGTGATTATTCATGTGAATAATAATAATAGTTCTCTTGTGTGTGATGTCTTTCTCAGCTTCAGTAAACGTGTTGGTGCCCAGCTGTAAGATCTACAACGACGCGAGCTGCGATATCTCAGCGGATGGGCAGTTGCTGGCCGTCTTCATTCCCAGCAGTCAGAGGGGTTTTCCTGATGAGGGGATCTTGGCTGTTTACTCCCTCTCTCCACACAACCTGGGAGAGATGCTGTACAGCAAACGATTTGGTGAGTGTCCGGAGAAAGGATCTGCTCAAGTCAGTTTGCAAACATTACTGGCCCTTTCATTTCAGCTTGGGTTCAATGTGCTGATTGAGCCATCAGGCCTAAATCATTTTAACCACGTGCTCAACTCGTGGCTGTTCGTGTTGTGCTCTTTTACTTTCCCTTCAACTGGCTAAACTGACAGTGGTGATGGAGCACTTTTGGAGGCAGCTTTAATTAGACAGTCCCCATTTAAAGCAAATTAGGGCAGCACTGAGACCAGCCTGCTAATGGAAACCAGTGATGAGGAAGTATGAGCCCTGCTTGTTTTAGATTAAAGTGATTTGAAATGCCATTCTCTCTCTGGTCCTGCGGGTCATCACTGTCAGCTGTATAGGTCTCAGGGAACTATTTATTCATCCTTCTCGGTAACAGTAGATTAATGAGAGCAATCTTAATCCAGATCTTTAATGCAAACCTGCCCAAACACATTTTAATTCACTGCTCACATCAGCAGCAGTCTTTGCTTCTCTCACTCACACATATTCCATGCGGATGGTTTCTAAAGTTAAATGGCTGCGAATTTCAATTAGGTTTTAGGATGAAAAATTATATTAGCCGTAATTGCCACCTGAGTAGTCTAGGTTTGAACTGTGCTAATTTTGTGCTTCAATAAATCAGACCAGCCAGCTCTCAAAACTCTAGCTATAGCATTTAAAGCAATTAATAACTGACAGAATCAACCTTTAGCATTAAATGGATATAAAATAGATTTTTCAGTCTTCTTTTTAGTTTATTTAGTGTTTTATTTTTTTCCTCATTAGACTTACCACCATTTTATGATGTTAAGTGTCTTTGTTTCTATGTGCCATGTTACAGCTGTGTATACTGTACCTGTGCTGTGTGTGTGCTAACTGTGTGTTTGTCACAGGTCCGAATGCGATCTCTGTCAGTCTGTCTCCTATGGGTCGTTACGTGATGGTGGGTCTGGCATCTCGTCGTATCCTGCTTCATCAGATCACTGAACACATGGTGGCACAGGTCTTCAGACTGCAGCAGCCCCACGGAGGAGAGACATCCATGAGGGTACATCATTGCTCATCTCACATCAATATAATAGACATATATGCATATTATATTCATCCCCTCATGACATTTAAAGAACCATTGTGCTCAGGTGTGGCATGGGTTCGAATCTAACTTGCATCATGTCCCAATTCCATTTCCCTCTCTGTCTTTACGTTCATCAGTTTTTTACTGTAATAAAAAAAGAATAATAAACAAAAATAGGCAAGTGAACACAAAAAAATACTTCCACGTCATCTATAAACATTTAAAGCAAAACACAACATCTTTTTAAAACAAACTTTATTTAAATAATGCTTTCCAAAGCACTTTGCAAAGTTAAGACTCCAGACAGTCCACAAGAACTATTTAGCAGCTGCTTTCATAAAGTCTGATTATTGTGAAGTTTGGTTATTACTGGTGGTCTGCTGTATGTAGATCAGCTCTCTATACTCTCAACAGCGGAGGGGGGGGGCCTGGGGTTTAGAAAAGCCTTTGAGTGGGAGCCTGACCTAGATACGCTTTCTTACAAATGGAGTAAAAGAGAGAGAGAATTGGGTAAAAACAGTGTATTTGTATGGAGCGAAGGGCAGAAAGGGATATATGTACATGGTTGACTTTTGTTTTCATAAAGCTGTGTTCATGGTAGGATTTTTAACATGGATTTATTTGAGAGCAGTGGAGCAGGATGGCTTCGTTGTTATGCACGTTTAGTCTCTAAACATACCACAGCGCCAAATCTGGCCCTGCAGAGGATGGAAAGCCATGCAAAGTGCTGTTATTTCATCAGTGCTTCCTTTTAAAGTCTCTATGTGTTTCATGCTTTGTCTGATGCGTATAATAAATATTCCACATCCCTTTAATCAAGCCAGTCACTTCAGTGGGGTTCTTACAATACTGTCTTTGTGTTTAGCAGAAAATGTGATGGTTTTGAACTCTTGTTAGTGTCTACAGGAGGTAAACCCACACATGTTCAGTCTCTCTTAATGACACACAATAACCATTAGAGCTGAGAAACAGTTAGTGAATGTCAGTATATCAGGGGTGATGTAATGAACAGGACAGTGCAGTGGTGTTATGTCTTATATGAGATAAAGAGAGGTCTATGCGCTCCACAGGTCTGTCTTCTGACTGTCAATCTTTCACATGTGAGACCGAAATGAGACCTTCTCAAAGTATCTCCAGCAATCTCTGGCCTTTCAAATGTTCCTCTTATTATGTATATAAAAATAATTATATACCTTATAAACTACCCACACCATAACTATTTGAACTATAAACGCATGCTGTTATTTAGTTTTTCTATGAAATAGTTCTGTAGAGCACCAACACAATATCCGTGGTAATAAATCCGTTGATAATAAAGCTACAGAATTGCTTGCAAATATAAAGCTGCATTATTGCCTTCCTCAAATAAAGCAGTAAAAGCAGAACATATATGATGTATGCAGGTCTGCATGCAAGTTAAAAACTGTATTGGAGCTATTTAGATTGAAACATTACTGATATTTAACAACATCAGTCACCTTGCATATTCATGTAACTAAAAATGGCACATGAACATGTTTACCTGCACATGTCTAGAACAATATGCAACAGGGTGGAAACTTGATATTTAAGTGTATATAATTGTATAATTTTAATTCAGAACATATATGTTTAATGCTGGTGTCTATTATGCATTATCATAAGCGTCTATGTTCTCCATCCTACCTCCTGCAGACTCTTAAAATGCAGAAGTCAGAATATGGTAACCCATACCTGAAATGTGACCTCTGAACACTCTGTGTTCACAGTGTGTGTTCTACCCCTATTACTAGCCCAACTCACTAACCAGTAGACCACAACTGCCCCTACATAGACTTTGTAAGCATTAAAGTGTACATCTACAAAAACAAAAAACTGATGAAATGTTAAACAGTTTGCATGTCTAAACACTGTCCCCAAAACAACTATAGGCTTCTGCTATGAATCATGGGAAAATGAGTCCAGGAACAAAGTGGATAGGTGCAAAATGCATATTAACTGTCGTATACATTTGCTATAGCAACATCCCCACAGCGTGCCGGATTTCACCTGTCACCATAGCAACACTACTTTTGGCACTGGGCTTAGAGATTTTGTTATCTGTGTTTTCTGCTTTTTTGGGTGTTTGTTTATAGAGACCATTCTCACTCATGCTGTGTATGTTTATTAGTTATGTTCTATAATTTGACTATGGTCTGTTTTTTAGTTAATCTTTTTGTTGACAGTGTAGTTAATGAATGAATTTAATACATTAGCATGGTTAGAGTGTCAGCTTATTAGCTGGCTTAATTATATAGTGGAGAGTGTAAGAAAGAAAATAAACAAAGGTTAGCCCAAGGCACCATGCTGAACATTTTCCACATATTATGTTTTTAATGTAACAGTAATTTTAGAACTCAAGCTATTGCAAGGTGCCCTTCATGCAATACTCCTTCCAATGATCTTTAATAGTACCTGATGACATACTTTTTAGTGTAAATGAGAAATGTATAATGTCTTAGTTTATGAGCAGTGAAATATTCATTAACTAAATGGATGTCGATCAATGGGTCGCTTAAAAATATGATCTGTTGTTAAAAATTAATACAAGTGCAGCTTCATTTATTTTTATAGAAAATGGTTCCACTTCTCTAATCTGATTGAACTTGCTTTTCAGGCGTGCTGATATTTAGTGTAACGGAACTAAGATGCTTCCCTGTTTGCATTGCTTCTCTGGTCTGTCTTCCTGACATTCCAGACCAAGGCATTTTTTAAAATACCTGGGTATCTTTATTTTATAGTGCTTCAGGATTGCTCAGAGCAGGGTTTCTCTCAGCAGTAAGCGTGGATGCGAGTATGAAATGGGAAGCCCGGGGTGGAACTAGTGTGGAGGTATTACAGAATGATGAGTGAGGAGGGTAAATTTTTGCAGAGAAAAATATACAAACTAACTAGCCGAAGTTTTGTTTAAAATAAAGTGGATTGCAGGCATATTAATATTTAGTACAAAATCACTCTTGCTTGTGGTTGCTTTTTCCCGATTAGGAATCATGTTAAGTATCATGGTAAGCTGTTGCTTTTAACATCCAGTATAGCATTGCTCAGATCACACTGCACACACACACACACACAAATGTTTAAGACATTATCACCACTGAGCCCCAAAACATCCCTGTAATCTACTGGGTCCAGATGCACGTACACACACAGAGTTCATAATGGTTCCGGTGTTGTCACTCACACACACACAGCACACACACATGGAGCGATCACACTTCTTCCTATCAGCCAAAGTTTGATGTGCCTTTGCTGCTTTTATCCTTGTCCTACATTTTCGCTGTCTAGCATGAGGAAAGAGAGAAGAAGAGTTTGTTGATCATTCATCTGCACATGAATGAGGCTGCTTTTCTTTTCTCTCTCCCTGGCAGACATGAGCATGTCCTATTTTCTCCATTTTTTCCTCTGGTTCTCCGAACCAGTGGAGTGTAAGTATTATCCCAGGACTGACAGAGAATGGGACGGCTGAATAGATTGGAAAGAAAGAGAACGTGTCGTTTGGGGAGAGAGATTTTAGTTTTCACAGTTTAGCTGCATGTACGTCTGGCATGTCTTCAGTCTACAGATGAGAGCATGATGGGAGGTGCAGGTGATTGATACAGTGAGTGAAACTGCTGTGCTGGGACACTTTGAACATGTGTTTGATGTGTTTCTCTGTGTTTTTCAGAGGGTGTTTGATGTGGTTTATCCAATGGCCCCAGATCAGAGGAGACATGTCAGTATAAATTCTGCTCGTTGGTTGCCAGAACCGGGGCTTGGACTTGCTTATGGAACCAACAAAGGAGATCTGGTCATCTGCAGACCTGTGTGAGTCTCGTGTATATATATGTCAATGCTTCTCTCTCTCTCTCTCTCTCTCTCTATCTATATCTTATTCTGTATAAATATTTTTCACCTCTTCTTTTTTTTTAATAGTTTTCTTATTTTTTATTTATTTTCTTTATTTTGCACTAAAGAATAAAAGTGCTGTCATTAAAATTTGATAAAGCAAAGTTGTAGAATCCTATCTCAACAAAAATGCTTGCCAAACATAGAGAATTTTACTTTATGAATAGATCGGCAGAGGAAATGAGAAATTATCCAAAATATGAAGAAAGTATGAAGAAACTGATAAAACGGGTATAACAGGTGTATGTGCATATGCAAGTTAAAATGTTAATTCTGTGTATGCCTACAGACATGTGCAGTTACACAGGTATGCGTGTGTGTGTCTTCTAGCTGCTTTGCCCATCTGCTATTGTTTTCTGGTTGAAAAGTGCATCGTTTTATGTTCATGTAAATGAACTGCATTCTTTTCCTCATCCCAAATACCTTCTTGGTTTGTTCTTTAGCCATTTTTAAAAAGTTTTTCCACAAGCATTTGGTGTTTGTTAGAGAAAGAGAGAGGCTAATTAATTCACTTCAAAGATCATTGCTCTCCGCTGTATTTGACTGCATAATTTGCAGCTCGGTTGTGGATGTTTCTGTTCTGCAGGTTTGTCATAATTATTATCAAGGTTACCGTGGATACTGAAAGCCCACGTTGCAGCACAAACATTGTCTTTCCAATGTAAACAAACAGGCTCTCACTTCATTAAGCTGAACACTTTGCTAATTAGAGAAAGTAGAAAAATGCACCGCAGTCACACAAACACACATCCTTATTTGTGTGTGAAGTTAATGCACTCAGTAGTTCTTTGCAGTCCCTAGAGAGAACAGAAAAGTTGTGTGGCTTGCAGAACTCTAAAATGACCAGTAGCTTCAGTGATAACAAATTGAATTCTGTCTCAGTCAAAAATGCATAACATAACTCAAAATAAATATACATGCCCAAGTTTTGAAGACCCTCATCACTGATCATGTTCCTTGGCCTTTGTGGTTTCTGCGTGGTCTGTTTTTGATGTATCCAGAGACATACACATTCACCCTGACATTAGTTTGTTTGGCTTACAAACAGACATGCCGTATTAATCCCTCAGCGGAAACTGACAAATGAATTGCAGACGGAAATAATTGTGGTCTTTCTTTGCTGTAATCCTTCAGTTGTCACAAAGGCAACAAACTGATATATTGTGCTGGAGAATAGTCTTAAATTGCTTTTGAGACGAGGGACAATCTCAGGTCCAATCTCACCGCTGAGGATTGACGGACACTTCACAGAAAGTGTGAAGAAATGCACTGTATCCCAATTTACCTAATGTCCTCCCTAAGTAGTATGCAAGACAAGTAACACGCCTCAAATCATACTACAGTGGCCTGAGAAAATAATTGGACTGTTAAGCCATTCATAAACAAAAAGTTTATGAATGTTATTTCATTAGATAGCAGAATATCAAACTAAGTGGCATTTATTTTAAAGACTCATAGCACAAGTGAAATTTCTAAGGAAAACATTTAAGTAAAAAAAAAAATTTATTTGGGTTGCAAAGTGTAAAACAATAGATAAACTGTCGAAATATCTTTGTCAAATCAAATATCTTGCCCTCGTGTCTACACCAGACATATAAGGCATTGCATTGTGACAGCAAGAGCGTGTTTACACAGCAAAGTAATGACGCGCAACCTGCATGTCATCTTAGAATGTTCATTATGCGTGGACCAATCAGCTGTGAGCTCTCTCAGTGTAGACAGCTTCATTGATTATAATTGATTATTTGGGAAAGACCTGGTGTTTGAAATATGAAGCTGTTTAACAAAATCTCGTTATACTGTGTAAATGTGTTTTTCATGACGTTCCTGTATTCCAGGAAAAAAAATGCCCCATATACATTTTTAAAAAATATTCAGTAGTCCTTTTGGAACACCAGGATAAAGGGTAACGCCCCATGTGGTTTTCATATGATAAACATCGTTCAAAGTTTAAATGAGGATCTGAAGCACAGAGTGCAGATTATATTTCCACTTCAGTCACATCCAAAAGATCTGAAGTCTGTTTTTCCTGAAATCTCAATAACCCACTACACACACTTCAGGTGTGGCAGTGTTCCATGAGGCATTGGAGCTGTTTTGAAGACAAAAGTTTGGCCTTACTTCACAAAGTGAAGTGTTTCGCATATTTTGTTTAACAGCTGTACATGTCAGCGAAAGTGGATTGTTTTCACGTTTACCCAGAGTTTCGGTATGTACTTTACCTCTCTGAAAGCAGCCAGGAGCCAAACACAAAAAACTCTCCCTCTATCTCTCTCTCTCAGTATCCAGCTGTTACTACAGCTTGTGATGGACACTAGAGAGCGAAGGATCAATCCTTCTGAAACTGGTAATTAGCTTCCAGCGGATCCAGAAATCAAGCTGATCTCATGCTGGGAACACCCGCTCATTATGACACGCTGAAAAAGATCCATTTTAAAGTGTGCAAATATTGATTCTGTTCAGGAACACCATGAGCAGTGGGGCCTTCATAGCTCATATCTTCTGTATCACAGAGCACCACCTGTTCACAGCAGACTTCTTCAGAAATCGAGAAAAATTACTTTTAAATTACAGTAGGCAAATATTCATTCTGCTCCACTCTTTAAACAGGAAATGGAGAGATGCTTTGCTCTCCCTTATTCAGACTCTCAAAGAGAGATGGAGAAATAACAATAGCGTAGAAGGGAAATAGGGGCAAGGAAGGAGAGATGGACAGGCCCGTTGGGAGGTAATAGATATCTGGAAGCTCTTGGGTTGAGACAGGTGTTGTGATATGGTTGGATGAAATGGATGTCAGCCTCAGCAACCACGGGACTGTCAGATCTATGCTAATGAGCCACATAGATGCTTTACAGGGGTCCGTGGGGAGCAGAGCGGGTTTCTTTGAGCTAGGCAAATGAGCAGTCAGAGGACTGCAGCTCTGATACAGCTAAGGAAGAGAGGTTTTTCCTTCCTCAAGATTAGCTCCTTGTTCTCCTGCTGAACCAAAAGTTCTACATGTAATACTCCAGGCAACACATCATTTGTGTGTGTTTAACCCCTGTAGAGAAGAACAAGAGTTTTCAAAAGTCTATTGGGTTTTAACTAAAGGCTTTCAAAGTTAAACTATTATTCATGGGACTTTCTTGTTTTTTTAGAGGGTAAATTACTTGCCTGTTTTTTGCACTTTAATAATGGCTTTGATTTATTTGGTCTCTATGTGATTAATAGGTTGGATACCAATTACAATTAAAAACGTATTATTACGTGTAGTCTCTGCAAAGTTAAAAAGTATGTTTATCTTTATACTGGTTTGATAGATGACGTTGTCCACTAGCTTTACCAGGAGGCATTTCTAACCTCTGTCTGTCTTTCTCTGTGTCTGTTTATGTAAAAATGTGCGAGTGCAGTGATGTACACTCAGATGGCGACAGCTCTTCTCAACACTCTGAGAACATGTTCAGCATCGGTAATGGTGGAGGGGGCGGAGCTAGCAGCAGCAGGAGGAGTTTACATAGGGCGGGGTGAGTAGGCACATGTTTTATTGACCATCTTTATTTTTGCATCAAGTTTACTTTAGGATTCAGCAGCCTTGTCCCAAAGGAGCTTTTACTTAAAATAAACCTTTTTTATTGCTTTGCCATTGCGTGTGTAATGTTATTTGATTAATAGTCAATCTTTTTGTTGTGATGTGATATATATCATATGTAATTAATCTGTTCCCCTTTAAAATGATCGTTTAGCCTCCCGTTGCCGTCCGGGGTCTAGGCTGACAACAGCAGCATGTCACTCAATGGATGAGCACGATAACCGATCACTGCTTATTGTGCCTCATCACAACTGCCATAAATCAAGCATTTGCTTTTCTTTATCGATTTTTCTTTTTGATTAAAGCCTCTCTTATGTGAGCTCCTGCAATGCTTTATCCGAGATTAAGATGGAGGTTGCATCTCCTCTTCATTCATCACCCCCCGGCAATCTTGTTGCCAGCTCAGATCCAGACTCATGGCAGGAGCAGAGTGCTGAGAAAAAGGGCCTAGCAAGAGACTGCTGGCATCATGCTAAGTGATGCTAATGTTGTCATGAATGTAGCATTGCATTCATGTTTGTCTAAACATGGTCATTTAAATTTGACATGACAGGCTGCCACTAAAACAGACTTGATGACCACCTGTTTAGACCAACCACAGTTTTAATGATCATTTCTCACCATCTCTCTGTCTCTTTAAAATAATAGGCCGTTGAGGTGCTATGTTTTAGGATTAAGGTGTAAACGCCCTCTATGCATATGAAATACACTGTGCTGCATATTTAGTCACAAGCTACCGGTTTGTTGGCAGGTAAAATATAGTTTTTAAGCACCCCATCCTTCAAAAACACCCTTTTTTTCCAAAGTTTGCATTACAGTGTGACAGGTTGTGAATTCGGCTATCTTTGCCTGTGACTTTACTCACTTCCCGAATGCATTTTTAAATCATTCACATGAGCTGTAAATGGCATGTGAGGAATCATTCTAGAGCTGCAGGAGAATGACATGCTGAAAATACTGGCAGATGGCACCACGCGAATGCGCTTTAGTCCCAAGCCTTTCAATAGTGTCTATCCTGAGCTGTGATATGTGAGGCAGTGTACAGGGAGAAATATAAATCCATTACATGCTTTTAAGAGCAATCCAAAAATCACTGACAAAACATTTATGATATAATGATTTTTTTTATTATATGTTCCTTTGATGTTTTTTTTTTCCTTTTTACAGCCAAACGTTGCCCCCTTTGGCTTTCACAAAAAAGTGAAAATAAGTAAACAAAAATCTTTAAAATTGGTTGCTCGTTTTAGAATTGTCTTTCTTTCTTTTTTCCTTTTGTTTGTTATTGCCTTTATTTGTATCTGTAAACTGAAATTGAAGGATAATTTGTTTCTGGACAGTAGCCCTACTTGTACTGTTTCCTCCTATGTATGAATGCTTATATTATTTTAATTTGTCTCTTGGGCTAAAAGCATCTGCTAAATAAACCCCTGTGAACGCAAACATAATGTAATGCATTGGCACTAAACCATCTTAAAATTAAAGTATAAAAGTCCATATATTGCCAGAAAAGATTTACCTTCACCAAGCAAAGTTATGTACACACATATCTTGTGTGATTTCAAGCTCCTCTAGCACAGAGTTTACATCTGTCATATCAGATCAGACCAGAATCACCTGAACACTGTGTGATGCTGTTGGAAGACTCTGTGTGGCTGTCACTCATGCTGCTGGGGGGTGTGTGTTGTTTCTAGGAGCAGCAGGACGGATTGGGGCTCACGCAGAGAGATGGGCCTGATGAATGCGATTGGTCTACAGCCACGTCAACCTGCCCCCACTGTTACATCACAGGGGACGCAAACACAGACTCTGCAGTTACAGAATGCAGGGACACAAACGGACTATGACCTTCATGATGAACCCCAGCAGCCCAGCACTTCTCAGGGGTCACAGGTTACTGATGGTAAGAATCTCTTTGAGAGTCAGAATATCACTTCCTCCTGAGCTCGTGCTGTGATTGGTTTAAACCACTCAGGTGAGGTTTGTCCTTAAGATGAACTGGCGCATCAATTATTGGTTACTTTTATGTCTTTGCACCAACAGATTTAATTGGCTCCTCCTCGTTGCTCTTGACTTGAAAAGTAGATCATATCCACGCAACATTCTTCTTATCTCGTACATAATCTCACCATAAAAACACAATTACTGTGGTTGGATTGTTTGTCCCGGTTTCATACTGTAGCCCTTAGGGGAAAAAACTGATCACTGA
Organism: Botia kubotai; assembly: GCA_036877585.1. Taxonomy (NCBI): domain Eukaryota; kingdom Metazoa; phylum Chordata; class Actinopteri; order Cypriniformes; family Botiidae; genus Botia; species Botia kubotai. Next base: position 151,086 of record JAZGTI010000004.1, read on the forward strand.
TCGGTGAAGAGAGTAGATTGCAAGCTGCGTTTTATCTTTTTATGCTAATTGTATTTACAGAGGACAGAAGAGGCCACTTCACCGGGCACCCAACAGCTAAATCTTTCACGTTAATGTGTCTATAGAATTGCTTTTATGTTTAATGTTGGTTGGCTTCCGAGAGAGCAACACTTTCAGTAAACACAACAAATTTTGTCTCTTTACTGCTATCAGATGTTTTCTCTGTACAGCAAGCCTCTATTACCCATTAGCCCCGCCCATCACTCACTCCCCATACTCACTTCAGAGGCTCTTGTTCAGCTTTATTGCTCTTATTCTTGTTCTTGTGTTGCTTTAGCAGCATGTCAACAGATGAATAAGCACGTCTCCATAAAACTCCCAGATATAAATCACGTAAGGAAGTGGAGCGATGGAAGAATTTATCCCAGCTCACATTTGTATTTTTAGATCATAGGTCTGTATCCTGCTATCTGTTTAAATGTGCAGTTTTATTCATAAACATGGTTCGTGGCAAGAGCCTTCGGTTGATATGTCTGTTATAACGCCTGCTGGGAGTTCTGCTTCAAAAGTGTTTGTGCAATATTTAGTTGTTTATAATTAATAATTACCGTCTTTCCATAGGATTCATCAGGTTTCAAACCTATTGGGTTTTCTCTCATTTTCTCCACACTCAGTCAATTCGGTGTAAGAGAGAAAACACACTGCCCACTAAATAGGGTATAGCAACACCAACGCACTATTATGAACACTGTATTTTTAAAGCATAATGAAAGGAAAACAAATATGATGCAGAGAATTAAATTGTAAAATGGTGATAAAAGTGGTTTGCTTGACAAAGTTTAGGCCAGGACTTCACAAAGCTGACATTTAGCTTTAACTTAAAGAGAATTATAGGTTAGCAGTTTTGAAGTTCATTCATTTCAGCTTGAAAGTTGTAGTGAGGAGAGTTTTGAAATGACTTTTAATTCAGAAGGAAAGGGATTAAAAGTGGGAGGGAGAAGGCGGGATGAGCGATCAGAACACGCAGCCACAATCGTCACTGCCTAAAGCATCCTGTAAATTGATTGGCTGTAGCTTTAGAGTTGTAGCAAGAATCAAATGAATAGCTCTACAGAAAACAGTATTACAAAATTAATGACAAATGAGTAGAATAGAAACTATTCTTTGCTAAAACTAAATTCTAAGTGTGGTGATAGTTTGGAATCGATGGACGAATAAAAAAATTTAATGATGTAACAGAAAAAAGGAGAAACAGGAACAAAAAATACACAGATAGTTGTTTCTAAGCAGACTAATTTAAACAAAAAGCCTCTAGATCTCTTGTGTCATTGTTGTTTTTTGATTAAATCTAAATGTATTTCATTTGAACTAATGACAGTTTGTATGTACCCTGCTTAGTATTCTCGGTGCCAGATTTATTGTGGCTGTATTTGTTTTGTGGTGTACAGTGTGACTGAGGTCAGATGTACGTCATCTTTGCCTGGAGCAGCACCTGTGCTTTTGTCTCTGAGGTACTACAGGTGGCAAAACTTGATGACTCAAAGTTTAGGGTAGAGAAGGTCACATCTGAGTCTTCCACCTCAAGGAAAGCCATCTTCCCACACAAACAGTGTACACTCCCTGCAGTAAGATCTGTGGGCGAGGGTTAAGTGTGGTATTGTTTTTAACCACAGTCAGCGAATAAGAGGTTTAGGGTTTGCGTTCACATCCTCTCTATACATTTTATATAATGAGTATGAGAAATAAACCTTGTGATGTTTACTCACTTTATACTAAAAATGTCTGTCATTGTCTGTCTTCTTGGCTCGCAGCGTGTCCTCTTCTCTCTACCTCTAACTGTTGCTGTAATGAATGTAAAGTGTTCTCTGTTCTTCTCAAATCTTTGTGCTTTTATAACAAATCATCTCGTATAAGGATTCAGGCAGAGACATGAAGAACCCAGCCAGTTTAGAAGTTGTTTAGTTCTGGGAATTTTTATGTGCATTATATATTGAGAGCTGAGGTGTCTGATGTTAGTATCATATTGGTACTTCTCTGTATATTGAGTTTGCTGGCTTATGACAGATGGTCCAGCTGAACCTGATTTTGTCACCTGTTCTTGAGCTCTGATTGGCTGGTAGTGTCAAATTGAAACACTTCTTCCTTAGGGGCCATTTCACTCTACAGTAAGTGTGAAAATTCATCCCGCAGCACAGCAACAACTTCAGATAGACCTGGTGCTGTTGATATCTTTGATCTGTGAGAACAAGACCAATTGACAAAAGTACAAGACAAACTGATTTTAATAACACAATACAAATGTGCATAATGTCAAATGAACCGAGTGTGATAAGGTGCTAATGGTGCAGTTATGTAGACTGTTTGGGTAATTCTGATTTGGACTAGATGCTCTTGGGCATATGAGAGAGAATCTGGTCTTGTGCCGTTAGCATTGTTCACTGCTAATAATATATGAGGCTTCTGTTTAAAAGTAAAGCTACTGTCTTTTGTTGTTCAAGTTTAGCTTAAGAAAGGTATTATAACCTCTCTCATAGCCAAAGGCCTCATCATTCTTCAGTGGTCAGACAGACAGACAGACTCTGGTCTGTCTCATTATCTCACTTCATGATACTTAGACACCTCAGAACGGTTCTGTATAAAGAACTCTCTTTTCAGTTGTCATAGACAGAATGCCAGGCAAAGGTCAGAAGACATTTCATAATCTCTGTCTCTCTCTCTCTCTCTCTCTCTCTCTCTCTCTCTCTCTCTCTCTCTGCTGAGTCATTTGCCTCTCCTGCTGAACACCTTGTGAAATTGCATACACAAACGTGTGTTTGTAACAAGCAGTTTTTTCTGCGTTCGGATGGTGGTTTTTGGAATATTTACAGTGACTCATACACTTTAGAGGGATTTACTGTACAGTTTGTCAAAGCATTCATATGAAGCACTGAAGCCTCTGAAGAGTAAATTGCCACATTTTCTATTCCAACAGCGTCTGCTACTAAACTGTTGTTTGTGTGATACCATCATTATGTAGAGGCCAAAACCGAGCAGTACAAATGATGTTTGTGTGGAATTGAGGCTGGCCAGATAGAAATCTCTGTAAGCTTGTTTCTGCTGTTTCTTTAAGAACAAAGATGCTTGCTTTCTTTCTCTCTCTTACACACTAGTTTAAGAGGCATAACCAATGCTATACATCAGATAAATAATTAATATATAGCTCATCAGAGGAAAGTTTGTTCCTTACAGAAGCCTCCGGGTGAAGTCAAAGCTTAGGGAACTGAGATGATATCACTTTCTCATTGTTCAGCCAGCACAAACCCCATGAGAAGATGCTCCACACTGAGGCATTTAATTGTCCCATGCGGGCTGATATTGGCTCGTTTGTTAGCTCTGTATGGAGTAAAATGCCGTGATAATAGTGCTTCACACAGGGTCCCACTGGCTGTTACAGAACTACATTTAGATCTCTGTCAGATCAGTGACATAGACAGTGACATTGAGAATGTTTGGGGCATATCCCAACATTCATTAACTTTAAAGGGATATTACAGTTTTTCAACCCAATGTCTATGTACTGTTTGTTTGACATGCTGTCAGTTATCACATGATAAATTGGAATCGTACTTCAGTGTGTAACACACTGTAAATATGTCTAATTTAAACTTTGCATTGCTGTTTTGTGACTGATATTAGCCACATTCTGCTAGCGTTACTCAACAATAATTCAAGAAAATTATGTTATTTTGGGTCCCAGTAACAGGTATGACGCATATACGATTCAGCATTTTGGTCGTCTGTGACAGCTGTTTTCCACAAATGTTTGATTTGTCAAGGTAAACTTGACTGACGCAAATGAAATAAAATGTGCAGTTGGAGGAGATTTACAGGCAGAACGATGAGCAGTCACATTGTAAATTATTGACCCGTATTGAACGTCGAGTGGAACTTTACAATTAAAAGACTTTTTAAAGACGCTTTGAAACAAGCAGTTCAACCTGCCAGCTGAGATGAGCTAAAACAGCAGAACATATACGTCACAGTTCAGCTGTGTGGCTCCCTGGATGGACTGAAGAAGTAATTATGAAGTGAATATTTGTTTTGTCACTTGTGTTATTTTGAAATGGAACGTCAATTTGACAGATAAACACACACAGTAAGGCTGCTCACTTTCTCCAGTCTTATGCTTGTATTTGATGAGGTGTTTTGCTGAAGGTGTCACAGAATACTGTAGTCATGGCTCCAGCGATAAGGAGAGTTTTTTTTCCATCATTCATGACAGATGTTGTGTTTCCAGCCAAATGTCTATTTTTCCCCCATTCCTTCAACATTTGAATTGTTTCATTGTATTCTCAGTCAGCTCCATAAAATGTTGATGTGAAACAGAAGCAAGCAGTGCAGAAGCAGTAATAAGGAAAGGAAATGTTTAACTTGAGAAATGGGATCACAAAATGATGAATGTAACAGGGTTAACAATAGAGAGAGACTGTATTAATGTACCGAAATGGTGAGACTTGTAAGATGGCTGTTTCTTTGCAGACGTTTCATCATAGGATTATGTGAATTTGCTGTTTTAAGCAGCTTCTAAGAGCATTTAAGCTTTTGCAAGAGAACCTGCGCCGACAGGATCTAAATGATCTTTCATTAGACAGAATGAAATTTCTGATTCTTGTTTCTGTTAATCATAATAATTAACTACTAATAATGTAAATGCTGTTCGTTTTCGTCTGTAGAAATTTATGTTTGTAGCTTTAACTTATTGAAATTAAAAATAAAGAAATATAAAGGCAATATAAAATCTATGAGCTGATAAATTGTTGGCGTTTTCATTTTTCATCAGCCGCAGACTCCTCGAATTTAGAGACTTTCCCAGAGGATTCTGGGTTTGAGGTGGTACCAGAAACACCTCCCCACAGTCGACCTCAGGAAGATGATGGGTCAGAATCCACTGACACCAGCACAGACAGCACAGGTATCCAACACACACATACTAAACACAGATAAGCAAAGCTCAGCACTAATAACTAGGTGTCTGTAACTTCAAGTAGGACATGTTCTTGGATCCTTAACCTGCTCTTGGAACATGTTTATCAACCTATTTGGATGTATAAATTTAGAGATCTAGATTTGGAACTGGCTTAGGTGCTTGAAAACCTCTTAACCTTCTGTCTTTGGGAGTGATTAAGTTACCGTTAAAATTGTGATTTAGGGAGTATTAGTTTGGATTAAGTTTGTTGACAAATGTTGTTCCAGAACAAGAAAAAACAAGTTTCAGGAATATGTCCTACTTGGAAAAATCATAATCACTCCAGAAACTAAGAGCTACAGTATCAGATTTACAGTAGAACATTGTAGTACAGCACAGGTCATGTGTAGAGCAACACTATTCATTCATAATTTAAAAAAGAATGCATGAAAAGCCATTGATCAGTGCAAAATAATTATGAAGAAACGAAAGCTTGAAAGGGATTGTTGATGCTGATGCAAGCATGCATTCACACTCACACTAACTGAACTGAATTCAAAGTGCCTAAACGCTGTATGAGGATCAAAGGGTGTGCATTACAATTAAGAGATCAAGACTTACTGCACAAACAGTTGTTTAATAATTAAGAACAATTCATAGTTCTTTAATTGCATTGTGCCTTCCTGTTAAATTAGGTCCGTAGAACATATGTCTAAAGTGTAAAACAGCACTGCAACAGCTGTTTTGAAGGCATTTATTGTGTGTAAAATTTCAATGACAGTGCCAAGACATAAATCTCCCACTTACACTAATCGCTTCTGTCATCTCATGTTTTCTCTCCTGGCAAACACTTAATGTCACTTTATTCTCAAAAGGCCAGTCAGCATTATTACTTTGTTCTTCCCTCAAATGTATTGATACCAGAATGCAATGAAGTTGTGGTAGTGTTTTCTCTGTATCCAAGAAATTCTTTTAGACCTCAGTAGCTTTTCTCTCTGTCTCACTCTCTCTCTCTTTCCAAATTTCAATTATTCAGAAAGTGCAATTGTTCAGAATTTCTCTCTATCTCTCTTTCAGGTCAGACTGAGTATGTTTCTCGTATCCAAAGGTTAATAGCCGAGGGAGGAATGACTGCAGTTGTCCAGCGGGAGCAGAGCACCACTATGGCTTCAATGGGCAGCTTTGGCAACAACATTTTTATCAGCCATCGTATTCACCGTGGCTCCCAGACCGGAGTGGATGCACAAAGCCACACCCATTCACACCCCACCCCTGAGCCCTCTTCCATTGCCCCTGTGTCTTTGGCTGAAGCTGCAGGTTCCAGCTCTCGTGTTGCACTGGGGCATCATGCTAACACAGCTCAGGGCCCTTTGACAAGAATGGACATGGCACCCCTGATAGAACAGGAGAGGCTTCACACCTCCCTCCTTTCGCAGGAGTTTTCCCCTCTTTTCTCAACTGCTGTAGACACAAATGGACCATCTGCTTCCATGGAAACAGACAATTTCCTGGAGGGGGAGGAGCTTCAAGAACTTGCGTCTCTCTCGTCATCCTTTCTCTCATCCTCACCCTCTTTGTCTCCCGTGAATAACAATAATTACAGCACCGGTGAGATTGGTTATCATGGAGATGAGTATGGGCGGTAAAAGACGGGCAGAGTTTTTGGAGAGCAATCATGTATTAAAAGCAACACAAGAGAAACTTCCAGAAATATTTGCACTTAACTCTTGTGTTTTTTTGACTATCAACATTCAGCAGCATGGACATTGATGAACGACAACAGACGAAAGAGAAGAGATGTGCTCTGGGAAAGGATTGCAGAAGTGTCTTTGTTTACTGCTCTGTTTAAAGCAGTAGCTTACACTCAGCAAAGATTGGCAAAAGGGCCATATGGCGCCTGTTTACTGTTACGGCAATAGTGTGCACATATAGAGCACATACAGAATAATGTGAATGGCACGAGACAGAGCAGGTATATGTAGCATCACTTGCGGTAGGTCTCGGGTCTGCGGTAGTCTAAAGCAGAGATTACTAAACTTGCTTTTGGGGATAAATTAAAAAAATTCCTACCCTGTTTTTTTTGGAATTTTTAAAGAATAGGTTAGAAAAAAAACAGAAAGACAAGGAGAACTGAACTTTGTTTTAATACCGTGTTTATTATATGACAAAGAGCAGCATCTTCCCATCAGCTCAGAGTCAGGCTCCTTTCCTCTCACTTTTACTACAAAAGCCTTGCTTTGTCCTTAATGTAAAGCAGAAAACGGTTTCTAAAGGTTGTGTGACCGTTCTCTTCTCTAAATGATACATTTACATCAGGTAAAAACACTCAGTCTCAGAGAGTGTCAACATGGTAAATTCTGACAGATGTGTGTTTGTGAGCACCTGATTGTGAGACACTAACCCAGTTCTGTCAGTAACTGTAGTTTTTAAAAGCCTGTTGAAAGTTAAGCAGTCTTGACCTGATAGCATTCTTGCTGTATCCTTCCCTTTCATTTTCTTATGTAGCACTCTGTGCCCTGCAGTCTCAGGAAACAGTTGAGGAAAGCTGTGTGTTCCAAGAGTGTGTCTGTGGCATTGAACTTCAAAGTTTGTCTCCGGCTCTGTTGTTGAGCTTTTGGAATTTCACAATTTAAGACATATTTTGGCTTCAGTAGCTCTGACCAGCTGTCCACAACCAAAATCCTGCTGGAGCTGTTAGATAAACTAAAGGACTCTCAACTAGAGGTATCACTCAAATAAGTTTAAAAATATACTGCATAGGGAAGGTGAATGTCTAGCTCATTGTTTTTATTTTCTATTGACGGCTTTATGTATTTTTTTAACATTAAATGGGGAGCCTCGCTAAGCTTTTGGCAAACCACTTTATCCTGTAAATGAATTTCTGGCAGTGTCCCCTGAATCAAGTCAGGCACAACCTTCTGCTTTGGTAAACAATGTAACCTCTGCTTTGGAATTCAGCTCACTGGCCTCTCCTACAGTAAAAGATAACAACAGTTTTAGTACTTTCTGTATTTGATGTGGAAAACAGATAAAAGCAGCTGTTTTGTTATGTGCACTCTTCTGATGGTTTATGTCCTGAACATTAAAAGTGACTTTTGTCTGGTTTTATTTTTTGTGCTTTTCTGTTCATTTGTTTTTTTAAACAGTGTTATTAAAAAGTTTTTCTTTTTAAAAGAGATAATGGAGGCAAAACATTGGTCTGCAGCTGCTTACCAGGGAAGCACAGTCGTGTATGTGATTTAAAAGGAATAAAATGATGACAAACACATTGTGTAAATGTTTGTTTGTGTCCCAGAGTGAGATAATGATGATGTTCAGAGATGTGCAGCTGATTTTATTTTTAAATGTGTTTATATTGTGGGCCGTTTCATTGCAGATGACCACTGTGAGATGTCTCACAGGCTCCCACACTTTACACTGATCTTCTGCTCCAGCTTTTTTACTGAACTGTGTGAGGTTCAGACGTTAGATCCATTAGCCTTCATCTATTAGGAACCACATGCTGTATTGAATGTATCAGTCTTTGAGAAATAATGCTTCTTGACTTTGGCCTTGTGATGCCACTGAACTGACTTCAGATCAGTACTGACTGCTGTGAGATTATGCCTGTCACAAATTATATTGGGTTTAGCTGATCCCAGAACTATACTTTGAGAAAAGGCAGCGATAGTGTTTACTGTGCTGTTGTGGAATGGATATAATATTAACTTCCTGAACCCTGGAGACTTTTCCCAGGTTTGTGCTTATGTGGTATTCTGCTATAATTCAAGAGTGTTACATACTAGTTCTGAGTGCAAATTGAGAGAAATAATGTGGGAAACTAAAGGTAAAGTTTACTTGCTTTAGGGAAGCAACAGTATGAATCTTGTTTTTGTCCTCAGCACCAGGTCTTTGAGTCCACACATGGGTTATTTTGGGATTGTAAAGCTCCCTTGAGATTCCATGTAATCAGTCTCTGTTCTGAGATCCAGGTCTTCCAGCCCTGTAATTAGGGCCTTCCTGATGCTCAGAGTCACCTGGCCCTCTGAGACAGGTGAGACTGCAGTAGACTCACTGTTACAAATATCAATTTCATGGTATAAATCACACACTCGTGTAACTTTTTACCCGCACATACCTCATTATCATCCAAGCATATATGAAAACACAACGGCCGAAACTAGTGAGAACAGTGCTGCCGAGGCAAAATACTAATCCAGGAATCTCTTTCTGTGCTTTAGGCTCCATTCAGTTAAACTGTGAGTGCTGGCTAATTGATGCTATGGATCCAAGACAGCTGAGAGCTCATTATAAGGGACTATAAGACTCTGGAGAACCCTGCTGCCACAGCATTCCGCTGCACGCATACATGCACATTGCCTGGCCAATCAGCATCATCCTAACACACAAACTTTTTTTTAATTTAAGACTTAAGAATTCCATTCATGTGATGGAATGATGCCAATTCCTGCTTTCCAGGCTCTGAGCTATGGGACTGTTTGCAGTGTGAAAACGATTATATGCTGGTCCCTGAAGGCTCTATGAGATCCCTGCTGTCTGGCAGGAAATTTGTTAGCCATTAGCCTGATGTGTGTTATTTTCAACATTGCTGACTCTCTGTTTTCTCTGTCTCCGGACTATTATTGTGGTATTGGTGCTGTGAATAGAGAAAGAGTGGTAACATTACAGTGAGAAAAATACAACTCGCTGCACATATTCAGCAGTCATGCATGTTAAAGGTGTGGAAAGGCATGGAAAGTGTGTTTTCCTTGTTGCTCTGGCTAATCTGGCAGCATCACACAACAGTATTCAGTTATCAGTTCACGGTCAGCCATGATTAATTTATTCTGTGAGTTTAAGTGTCTGATAACTGGAGGTTAGCGAGATAAAGCGAGTAGCATTCATCTGGTCATGTCATGTCAACAACCTGCTCAGTATAAAACAACAGCTTTTATTGCACTGCTAATATAAGTCTTCATTTATGTAAGTGCACACCATTTTTTATATAATCTATATATGTATAATATATATAATCTAATATAATATTTCTAATGAGGAAAAGACACACAGTGAGCGTCTTTAACCTGTGACGACAGTGTGCGCAGCATTTCAGACCATTTCAGGCAATTTGTGTGGAGTCAAAGCAGATCTCCATACTGACGTGATTATAGTGTAACATTATCACCTTCACTAACACTGCTCGCTCTTCAGAGAACTGCTGTTGTATAAAGTGCTGCACACTGAGGCTGCATCGCCACATAAGTGGGCACTGTGTGTGTGTGCAGTGGCAGTTGTGCACACGTGAGAAAGTAGATTTAATGATGGCTGTTTCTTAGAAAGAAAGGCTGTTATGCAAAGCCACTCTTAATTGTATAGTGTGTCAGATAAACAGAGTGGGCTGAGGTTAATGGCGATGACTACAGCAAAACATGCTGTTAATGATCCAGTCCATTTACTACTGCTAAAAACTCTCAGCACAGCATGCACCAATTAGGTGTGTAATTACGTAGCTGTTACATGTTTCTGTAACAGATATGACATGTTATGTACTTTTGTACAGTTTGTTTGTTAGGCTCAGAAATGCTGTGGGTATGTGTGTGCGCGCTGATCATTATACTGAGCTTGACTGGTGTTGTCAGAACATGCTGTACATCCTCTGCTAATAAAGTCATGCACTGTACAGGAAGTGTCCTTCCTTCCTACATCCCAGTTGGACATATTAAAAACCCTTAAATAGAATGTAATCTGAGCTGATTTTGCCATAATCATACAATACTTTTGTGTGATAAACAGTCCTAAAACAGCTGCATTATTGGCAAGATGGTTGCAGTTTGATGGTTGCACATTGAATGAAGAGAACCCAGTATCTGGTTTGTACAGTAATATCTGGTTTGACAACTGGAACTGCACACCACCTACCTTGACATGAGCTTTGTGAAAGGATCTTGACAATTTCTGTGAACTGATTTGTCAGATGGGTAAGAATAACAATAATGTCCACAGCAATCAATTGCCTCCACTGTTTTGGTTTTCACATCAAATCATTTTAATTCAAATCAATATTTCATGTCTATTTATTTGCTCCACAAGATCTAAATTATGTTGTTGAGTTTATTAAAGCATTAAGATACAAGAACACACACCTATGGTGAGTGCTTTATTGCTTTAATAAAATGGTTACTACATAAATAAATAATGGGGCCACAAATGTTAAGAGAAAAATTAAATATGCTTCCATTATATATACAGAGGATAAAGCTGTGCTTTAACAGATTGTACATTAGCATAGCTATTGCCAGAAATTAGCATAGCTATTCTTATACTTTGCAATAATTACCAGCTGACTGTGCGGTGCAATAATCCTTTAATATCACTTTCTTTGTATTATACTTAACATATGTGTATTTAATATGTTCATAGTGAGTGACTTTTATTTTGGCATGAACAAATAGGATGATGATTCTTCTTGAAAATCAATGGAAGAATGAGTTCATTTACTTTGACTTATATGAAAATAGACTGTAAGTCAAGCAAGGGAATACTGTATGCGGTTAACTAACTAGGTCACAGGACAGCAGTTGTGTGTAGTTACAGATACTAATCTAATGACAGATTTGCAATACATTCGTTTTGTTTTATTGCATCTTAATTTGGTTGATTTGTTTCTGGTGTCTTCAACTTGCTAGTCATATTCAGACTTTTTACCTGTCACATTAACATACAGCATATTCGATTCATACCTCGTTATGACACGTTAACTGAATTTGTAAATGTTTAAGGAGCTCAGCCAGCTAACAGCTGGGGAGGAAGCTAAGGTGGCTCCACAGACTTTGAAGTGTATATAATTAGGCTGTTGTGACACAATAAACGCGCTGGGAGTTGGAAGCAATCTTTAAACAAAAACATTAACGTGTCTGTCTACGGCAGGAAGCAAAATCTTTCTGTCAGTGAAGGTATTACTGATTGGTGTGTTGTTTGCCGTTTTATTTGTGAAATTAATAAGCGCATATGTGTCTTAAAAGAAATATTAATCTGACAGCTAGTTCTACTTCAATACTTTTCTGTTTGTTTGTTTGTTTGTTTGTTTGTTTGATCTTGATGCTTAGAACCCATCAAATATGTTAGGAACCCTTTTTGTTTGCATAGGCTTGTTCTAAATGGGAATTCTATCTAGAATAACTGAGTGGTAGTTTATCTAGAACCATTTGTCATCAAAAGAACCCTTGAAGCACCTTTTTTGCATTAAGGTTTCTCTTGTCTGATTGTTCTGGATTGTAATCCTCTCACATGAAGAGAATGAAGAAAGAAGGGGGTAACATTACCAGCCTTGTGACGACTAAAAATAATTTTGAAAACAAATGTGGTTTGGATGTTGGTTTTTGTAGACAGGAAGTTGAACACTATAAATGGATCTGCTGAAAGGCTGTTGGGAAGGATTTTAGTTGTGTACTTCTCTCAATCAGAAAAAGGATGATTATCACTGAATTACATGAGTGTAATTTTCCATTACACTAGCTGTGTTTTTAATCAGTTTAATTATTTATCTTTTTCTCTCTTACATCTAACCAGAAACCTCTTTGTCTCTTCTAGGTGAATAATGATCCTCATACAAACACACACCTCTCAAACAGAGAAAGCACACTGCACTTAGAGCCATTGAGAGTGTTACATCATAACCCAAATGGGTGGAAATATAGAAAGTGGAGAGAAAGAGACAGAGTGAAGCATGAGAGGTTTGATAGAGGGATGACTCTGGTCATATATTTTGTCTTTCTACAATATTTAGATGAGAATGTATGTGTGTGCATGCTTGGATGCATGTTATGTATTCCAAAAGCAGGCAGGTTGGCTCATTTTCATAGTAAGCGAGCTGTGGTGAGACCATGGTGTAACTAATTGGAGGATAACTTGAAATAAAAAATGTTTCCTTGAATTGCTACCTTCAGACTTAAAATGACTGCCATTTTATACCCAAAGTTTACTGTACATATGAAGCTAAATAGTGGGAAGAATAAGATGTTACATGGGGTGTGCAGTTTATGAACGTACTATTTATATTAAGTAAAATGTAAGCAATAATGCATTTTAAAATTACTGGGTCAGTCAAAAAAATTGATGATTTACCCTTATATCATTCAAAACCTATATGACTTTTGTCCAAAATACACAAAAGGAAAAATATTATGAAGTTAGTAACCAAACAACAGTGCACATTTTGATTTCCACTGAATGGACACAAAACCACTGAGGCAATTGATTTAACCACTAATTTGATAAAATTATATCATTTTATAATTATAAATAATGGCAGCAAATACGTCAATATTACAGATGCCAACGGTCATTACATCGGAAAGTTTTACTACAATTGCCTCTAAGTTAAACAAGTTCAATTGCGTCAAACCGCAATGAACTCACCGACCTCGGATAGTTTTGTTATTATGTGTAGCTGAGTGTGATGCGCAGCGTATTACAAAACCGATAAGCTCCAGTGGACGACAGCGACTGGATCTACATGTTAATATTTATATCTCCGGCTCTCTAATATGAAAACACACACACGGGAGATATGCATACGTTTTCAAGTGCAGATTCGTTCATACAAAGCACACATTTACCTAAAATGCGGTTTGGTTATAGAATGCGGATGTCCCATCTGTTTATATCAGAACGTAAACGTATCCGTATGACAGTGAACTCTATTTTGCTACTGTGTAAACATGAGAGGATTCCCATTCTGTTTTATTCCTGAGGTAAATAATGGCATAGGCATGGAGGAGCACCAAGGACTACTTCAAAGCAGCGATTTTCCAATTTAGTCCAGTGTAATAAGAGAGAGAGAGAGATCGAGAGAGTTGTACATTGAATCAAATCAATTTCTCCAAACCAGTATTCCCTACATCTCAGACTTAATATGCCACGTCTCTGAATCAAACATATCTCTTTTAACCATCATCCAGTACCCAGATCATTAAGCTCAGTGTTTATACTGAATTTATGAGAATCCAGAATATACTTCAGCTTCCTGTTACTGCACACACACAGATTTAGTTGAGACATCCACTCATGTCTTACACAGGAGTGCAGGTCAGTCTCATCTCATTAGCAGCTCTGTCAAATCTCATTCCCTTCCCTGTGGTCTGTGTATGTGTTAAAACATTCCTTTCGGATATTATAGACTTCACGTTACAGTAGTGTAAGCTGATTTAATGTCTTCTTTGTGGTCCTAATTCAATAAGATGTAATTAAATATGTCAGGTGAAAACTTCACTTAAAATATAACAAACCAAGACAATGCAGTATGTGTATGGGTCATTTTTAAGTAGACTAAAATTATTATTGACAGACTAAACATCAGATCAACATGCAATCAAAACATAAAATAGTATTTATGTGCGCTTGGGTTTAGGAGCACACAGGAAAGTCAAAATAAAGTCTTCTGCCTAAATCGCCTTGCATTCCCATACCCTCCTCCACTCCCTCTCTCCTCTTATATCTCCTCCCCTCTCTCCATCTCAAAGGCATTGGAGCATGGAGTCTTTCTTCATGCACCTGAGTGAGTGAATGTGTGTGTGTGTGTGTCCAGAATTTTACAAGGGTTGACTTAATCAGACCACCAGTGGTTTTTAACAGTCCCAGATCTCACCACATGCCCCCTAGAGCACCAGTTCATTATTTTAAAGAGTACATGCATTAACACACACGAGCTATTAAGCATGAGTTGTGAACTGTACAAACGTCCCTTGAAATGATTTTCATGTAACTAGTGTCCAATAAAACAGTGTGGTCTAATTCCTAGTTTATCATGAATGGGTCGTTCATGGTTAAACTGGCATACGTGTAACAACACCTTTTGGCCTTTGCTCCTTTCATAAAATGTTTAGCCTAGGGATGCCCTGTTCCTGGAGGGCCAGTGTTTAGCCCCAAACCTAAATGAGCTCGGACTAGGTCTTACTTGTCAGATTAGAAACTTCCAGTGTTGGGGCAAGTTGGAGCTTAACTTTGCAGGACCATCTTCCACCCCTGATTACCAGTAAATTAACTAAACATTTTTTTTAATTTGATCATGAGGACAATTACATTGTGCATGAATGATATGCAGTGGTAAGTGCATTATGCATTACTGATGAAAGCGTATATTATTAGTGATGAAACATTTATAAAGCGTTATTTTTATCCCTACTCTCTCCTGCAGTTAGTATAAAAACACAGTGGTTAGTGATGAAAAGGAATGGTTAGGGCTGAAGGATTTGATTATTAGGTTATTTAAAAAGTAGTAAGTACATTAATGTATCGTCCTCATTATCTACTTGAGTATTGAAAACAGAAACAGGTCTATAAATAGTGATTCTAGTGTCAGTGTCTATGTTGATATGCTTTGTAGTTTTGAATGCTAACCCCCACCCCCCCAAGATTTGTTTTGATCTGTTCTGCACATGAACAAACTCTTCAGAGAAAAGTTCTTCAGAGAATGGTGGTATTTTGATACATCTGGCTTTCTTTATCCCCTGACCTGATGTAGTCAAACCTTATTGTGCTCAGCTTCACTCAGATTAAAAGCTGTAAAAAGGTTGGTTGGAGGTGCTTGATAAAGTAATTGATCTGACCTTTAACCCTGTGTTTCAGGATTGTGTAATAGCTGTGGAGGGATTAATCTGATGAGCTTTTGAAGCAGTAGACAGACAGCTAAAATAATGTGGATGGCAGGGTAAGTGCAGTAATCTGCAGCTAACAATTTAGGTTGCAAAAACATTTCCCTAACATTTCCATTAAGTAACAAAACATAAAAATCTTATTATTATAGCTCTAGGAACATTCAAAATGTCCAACTGTATTAACATCATTGCTTTGCTATTAAAGCATTATTCAAACTTTTTACATATTTTGTAACATTTTAAAAATGTTCCACAAAGAACTTAAGAATGTTTTTGATATGTTTGATATATAACGATAAATAAATGTTCTGCTGTCTTTACTGCGAGAACTTGTCTGATAACTTTAAAGGAACTTTTAGGGAATGTTAGCTAACGTTCTGAGAATGTTAACTGTTAGCTGGTTCACTGCTGACACAATCGAGACCACTGTGATGGCTGTGCTGAGTGATTTGGGTTAATGTGATCTCAGAATATAGAGTTTGGAATATAGAGTTTGGAAGGGTTGGGGTAAACTAGTGGAACCAATGGTTCCTTTCCTACTATGTGATGAACTGAATTGAATATTGATTACTGAATGTGACATGGTTTTCTGAACATTAAAACCCTAAAATAAACCACAACACTAGAGTGGTGCAAAGTTCTAATTTAAAATGACACCATACGACAACTCACAGAACTGATTACAAGCTTGTTTGATGTGACATTAAGAATCATCATGAGAACCAATTGAACTAATGAACTGCTAATACCAGTGTGAAAATGACCATGGGCACCGTGGTCTGTAGGATGCTCACATAAAATTAAGCCTCTCTGAGTTGCCCTTAAAAAATTCCAGACCCCATGTTAGAGGATTTCTTTAGTTCAAAGATAATATATATAAATTATTTAGATAAATGCTAAGTATTGTGATTAATGTTTGATGTAAATATACATCTTTAAACATTAAGGATGTCCACAGAGAAACAATGTACTCTACAAACACACTATATTTAGTAATAATTTATATCCTTACCATCTCCTGTTTTTCTGGTCCTCTCAGGGAGTGAGGAATCACCTCATAAAGACAAAGATTTTGTGTGTGCACTGATTAACGAGAGTAATTCCAGACACACAGTGTTCCACATGTACACTCTTGTTGTATTTCAGATAACAGAGTCACACTCGATCACCGAGTTTCCACTACATTTCTATCAAGACAACGTCTGACTCGGGTATTAAATAATGTATTAAACAAGTGAACTGTTTCCTGAATTCTGCATGGAAAATTCTGCATGGAAAATAAGCTTAATTCTCATTAGAGGTTCTGAAGGGTTCTCCATTCCCGGCGTTGCACTGCAAAACGTTTTCTTTTTCAGTATTTGTGTTTTGTTTTTCAGTAGACTTAAAACTAGATACTTACTAGATATTTACCTTTTTCTTACAACAGTGACCAAGGTTTTACAACAGTGACCACATTTTCTTGGAAAGTTAACTTCAAAGGTAATGTTTCATCTTATTTTACTCGATGGTTTAAAGATGTTTCGATATTTTTACTGAAACCAACAAAAATACTGATTAAGATAAAAATATTTTTTGCAGTGTAGTATTAAAACGTACAATCTGGAGGTGATATCAATCATATACGAGAGTTACTGGAAAGAATACTGGAAAGAATGTAGAACAGAGCTGACACCATTAAAGTATACAGTCCCTGTGACCCCTCTCTCGATAGACAACTCTAAAACGTTTCTGTTCATTTAGAGCCAGTAATATTCTTAGGAGGCCAGTGTGTTCATTACTTATTGACTCAGTCAGCTGGGGCTTTGCATTTTTCCTCTGATAGACCCTTATCTTTAAACAGGTCTGACCTGCAGAGGATTTAAGACCAGATCATTCAATGGTCCACATCTGCCAAACAATTTTTTCCATAAAACATATGTTTACTGTAGTTATGGTCATGTACTGTGTTTGGTCATTTTTCATTTGTGATATCGATTGCATGTTTTGAATTAAATTTGTCTGAGATGTGGCCAGAAAGCTTTATGTCGAACCAGGGCTGGATAACCACATATTGTTTATGACTGTGGAACACAGACAGTGTGTGTGTGTGCGCGACCTTCCCTGCTGGAAAGGTTTCCCTGAATAACGTTCATGTTAGTGGCATAATAATCACACAACTTTGAGCGACTATCAGAGATGGTAGGAGAGGCAGATAGAGAGAGAGAGAGAGAGAGAGAGAGAGCAAATAAAGATGTGTGAGGAGAACTTAAAAATGAATGGCATTTAACTGTGAGGGAAAAATGGACCCACTGGCATTTATTCTGATGGAATGTTGTTGTTTTATGGCGTAACTGGCTTATATTGCCCTGTGTATTACACCACAGTGCCAGTATAAACAGAAACCTTACCTGCCACCCACAGACTGTGGGGAGAATTCACTGGACTTTGTGAAGTTAAATGATAGGATATACAGAGCTTTGGTCCCTGGCCAAATTGTTTGTAAATGGATGTTTGACAGCCTGCTGGATTTAGTAGGATCTTTGAACACATACTGGGCAGCAAGAAGAGTAAAGTGATTAAGGTATATACTCCACAAAGAATGCATGTTTTGAATGAACAGGGACTGTTACTGTACTCTACATCAAACCAACAAAAAAGTAACAACATCCCCTGTGCCCCGTCTCCCATGAATCTGACTTCAGTATAATGATAGCAGTGTCTCTGCGCAGAGTAAATAACAATAAAATTAAAATACTAAAACATAAAGTCCAGCTTCTTATAGCAGTTCTGGGACCTCAGCCATGCTCATTTCGCCTGTCCTGCCTTTGGCAGTTTCTCCTACACAAACTGTCCTGTCTTTAATTCATGTTCTCTCTTTCTCTCTACCCAAAAAACCTTGGCCCTGGGTCCTTGCTTTTTCCGAGTGCATTTACAGCGTTCCGTGGTGGCTTCTTCAGCAGTACATAAGTCTAAATCTGATTACTGTCCACTACCCCCAGACTCTGCTCTGTTTACAAAGGGATAAATTCTGCTCATCTGCGGAGCAGCTATTGATTTGTGGGCCGTCACTCTGTCCCCATTTCTCCCGCTAATCTCCCTCATTTCCTATGAGATCTACTGCTTAAGCAGTGTGGAGACATTGGGATTTCATTTGGAGTCATGTAGAGGGATGGTGCTGTAGTGTGTAACAGTCAGCAGGGCGCACAGGTAATGAGAAAACCTGAGCACATTCACTCCAATCACAGTCATGTCAATCACTCTGTCCACCATGTTATGAAAGTAATTACTAAACTGTTTTTAGTCTTCAGAGCCTTAAATTTGATTCTACAGAAAACAGTTTTTCATCTGTTTAAGTGTAAATTCAGTTTCCATTCTAAATCTTCATTTAATTCATTCTTGTGTCAGTAAAATTCATAGATCATGACTCTTGCTTATTTTCATAAGCAGACGTTACATTTACGCTTCCAGCATAAATACATATTTAAAGTATTAAGGCATTTGATTTCAGAATTAAAATTGGGACAAATATAGAAAATAAAGGCTTAATGTCCTTCAAAATGCCTTTTGAGATGTCATGACATTTTGAGGTGCATGCTGGATTCACGTGATAAAAATAATATTATTGTGTCTGTCTTACGTAGAAAGAAAAGTGCCTCATAACGTTTCTTTAACTTGTACGGTAAATCCTGAAGACATAACTGTAAAGACCAATTAACTTCTGGAAATCCTCCTGGATTATATTAAGATGAGAAACAATGCGAATGTCTTCTGTAAATCACATTAGAAAAAGTTAAAACCATGCAGGTCTTTAACAAGGGCTGAGAAAAAACGAAATCTAATGGGGCTGGAGACTCTAAACTAAAAAATGGAAGATGGGGCCTCTCCAGAGACGACAGGAAGAAATTAAAGCTTCAGTCGATTTGTCAATATCCATACTAATCTCTCTCTCTCTTTCTCTCTCTCTCTCTCTCTCTCTCTTAGATATTGTGACACAATGTTCAGTTAAGCATAGATCAGACACAGCTGACCCCTTGTTTTAACCAAAAAGGCTATTTGGACTTGTAATTCCGGCATGAACTCAGTCTGATGTAGGATAATTATCCTCATCTCAGACTCCAGCCATCACACAGAGAAAGCTCCAGTCTGCAGTACTCTGAAGATCACACGATCCCCCAGTGTGAAACCGGGGATGAGTCTTAATGAGCTTTATTTTATTTGAGAAAATAAGAAAGACTGAAACATTATTAGAAAATATGAATCTAAGCGGAGGTGAGATTGCTGCTTAAATAGGGTTGTTTGTGAGAGGAAGTCAGGCTCATTTAGCCTCTGTCAGTCAAATGTCTTTACGTACATAGACTTGCACATATGCCTGCTGTGGGACTGAAGTGTCAGAGGGTTTGAGATGAATTCTAAAAGTATAGAAATGCAAAGCTTTGTGACTGGCTATTTCCATACATGCGCTATGCTACACTACCCTCATTTGTTACCTCACCTCGGCTCTTTAACAGTTTACATCAATGCACTTTATTTATTTTAATTTCTATATTTCTCTCACTGTGGTTCAGATTCAATTGACATAAGATGGATAGATCAGTCCCTATGCTGAATTGGTATAAATAATAAAAACATTTGTTTTATCATTGCCATATTTAACTAAACATATACAATGCAAAACATACACAATATTCAATACAATACAATACAATACAGCAGACATACTAAGTGTGTAATGGTGTGCTGAGTTAGGATTGCATTCAGGAAAGTGGGAAAATAAATCAGATAGATGGAATCTAGTTTTCGTTTGATGGTGAAGCAGTAATGCATGAAAAATATTTCTGTGTCTCGAGGCTTCAGTTTCAGTTCTTCTTTGACAGGAAGCAGCTGTGCAGGGGGTGATGATCTTCTCTTCTCTTAGGACCTTCATTCATACAGGTCCTGAATGAGGGGGCATGCAGCAGCTAATGATATTGTTCAGCTGTGCTTAAATTGCTCTGAAGTCTGCTCAGATCACATGCTCTGACTGACCCATACCATACTGTACTGAATGAGTTACAGGTATTCAAGCCAATCTATAATTGACAAAACACACTTTGTCGATATGCAGCGGGGCCTTTCCTTTGCGATATATGGTACCTGTCCTACAGGTGCTTTACTAGATTTACTCTCTCACTTCTCTCCTGCAGACAGAACTACACTGACATGTTCCTGACTGCTCCCCTGAGAGATGCACGCTGGGTAATATTGGCATTCCCTGAAGGCAAGTTTTGTCCAATTAGATCAGCTCTGCTGCAGGAAATCAAATATAACATAACCACATCAGAGAGAGAGAGAGAAAGAGAGAGGGGGAGAGTAACAAAGGCACGAGTATGTGTATGTTTATAAGCCAATTACTCTCACACATACACAAACTCACAAGGGTGTGACTGGACATTTTGGCATGCCCTTTCACACTGTCTAGATTATACCAATATTTCTACATGTGTGGAAACACCATAATGTATTCTGCCTGCACTCATTGATCTTTAGCTTTTCAAAGACTCAGGTGCACTCTTATTCATCTTCTTCAACTCTGTTTCTCCTGTCCCACTCAGAGTTACTAAATATGTCTGTTGAATACAGTCATTCTTTGGTTTACTGTTGTATCTGCATACTGTCCATGTGCTAGAACTGAACTTTGCTTCTCTGAGAATGTGAAATGTTATACTTTGAAAACATTATATCACTTCCTCCTACCTGCAATAGTCCTTTACAGCCCTGAGCACCCACATTACATACAAACCTATAAACAACTAAACACAAGACCTGACAACATAGTGTAGACTCCTGAGAAACTTAAAGCTGCAACTTCCTTAAATCTGTAACTTTCACCTCTCTACCGCCATCTCTGTTTGAAACATAAAATTGCAGGTTATTTTACATACTTTACATTGTTGAAGTCTGATGAAGCCAATCTGACATTTCCTAGGAGATCAGAGCCAACAACTCAAATTATATATCATTATTATAAACTTACTGTTGCGAATCAGGGTAAGGAGATTGTGTTGAACACCGATCTGTCATGTATTTGCTTAATAACTGTTTTTTGATCATTTTTAACCTCAGTATTCTCACATCATCTTAATTTGCTTATCAATATTTTAAAGAGATTAGTATCTGTCATCTTAGTATCTGTCTCTGTAGCCTTTTTTCTCTTTAATAAGGTAATTATTAATAATGTTGTAGTAAACTCTAAATTTGTGTATGGATGATTATCTGTGATCTGTGTGTGCAGATCACAGGGGTATAAAAAAGACTGATTACAGGCCTTGAGATTAAGCAAAAACAAAAACCGATTTACCAAAATGTCTTAATTCATCCTAATAAAAAGGTGTAATATGAACATGTACTGTATGTGTGCATGTGTGTGTGTTTGATTAAATATGTGTGTGATTTAATATTTTAATTTTCTTGCGAGTTTAGAGACTATGAGCAGCCGAACAGATTCCCAAAGGATATGAAGTGAATCCATTCTCATAAAAATATATTAAAATGCAATTTTAAAATTAGGTTTTGAATTAAGAATGCAGTTAATAGCTTAAATTTTACAGAACACTTGTATAGCTTCCCCTCCCCCTTCTGTCTGTGCCGGTGCAGATATGGGAGGTGAGTGGGTGATATTAGCTGTACCCAACTGTTAATGTTCTCTGTGTGATGCTTTTTGATGTGATTCTGCTGAATCCTTTCTCCCTGTGGATTACTGATGCCACTAAACACGCATCATCCTAATAACAGGCTAATCATCCAAGTCACTTAGTACATCATGTTTTTATCCGCTTTAATTGTTGCTTGTACCTGTTCAGCTAATAGAAACAAATTGGCTGCTCTGTGGGAAGGGCTGCCGGGAGTTCAGTCAAGCTGTGAAAGTTTTGCTTTTTTCTGTAAATGTTACAGAAGTCTGTTTTTACACTTAGCTTAAGAGTGTTTCATCCTGTTAAAGGTTCTAGGATCATTTCCCTAACATTTCCATTAAGTAATACTAATTAAATGAAAATATTCTAGACATTCAAACATTCAAAACGTTCGTTTTTTAAACGTTTTTAAGACGCCCCACTAACAAACTTAAAGGAAAATTGATTAATTGATATCTGTTTAAAGTTCTATTAATGTTACTGCAAGAATGTTTTGGATAACTTTTAGAGAACGTTAGCCATTGTTCTGAGAACATTTCCTGTTACATCTAATTTTGTCAGTCGTAGGGCACTGGAGGTCGTCCAGTAGAGCTCATTACACTTGTAGGCACGGGGCTGCTTATAGACCTAATATTAAATATGATAGCGTCCTGAAAAAGTCATTATATCTCACTTTACCTTTATCTTTACTGAAAATAATAATAATAACTTTACTTTATGTGCACAATTCTCACCATTACACAGGTGAGTTTCTGTTTCAGTCCTAAACTTATGATGAAAAATATATGGAGTCTTGGGTAATCCGCTTTGTACTCCTTATATTTTATTTATTCCCATCATGCCCGGCTCTAAAAGTATTTGTTCGATGTCAAGGCCTTTGCACACATGCCGACACACAGCCACATCTGTCATTTCACTGTCTCGCCTTCTGTGTCACATCACATGACCTAATCACATTGCTTCCTGTATCAATCACAGGTACAGCCACTGATTTCTCCACTGTGTGCCTATATGGTAGGGTGGACGTGCACAAATACAGAAAGCAAAAAATACATTTCTGCGCTTTCCGCGTTTCCCTGTTTGTTGCATTCTGGTTGACATAAGGTCCTAATGAATGATGGTGATTTTGCTGTAATAATTACATAATTAGTCTGTTTCAAAGAGCCAGTTCCGAATTATGACCTCTGTGACATAATTCTATGGATTACTGGCATTATTGATCTAACTAAGCTTAGTGTGTGAGCATGTTTGTGTGTTTGGTGCAGTGTCAACACGACAATCAGTGTGATTAATTCATCAATGTGATCAAATCATTTCCAGGTCTTTTATAAATATGTGCTAGTTTTAAAGACAATTATTTGTATGTGAAAGAGAATATATTAAACCTTTTTTATCTTTCTGTTTATTTAATGAAATCACGACTAGCCGTTTAAACTGAAGTTTAATTTCATTGTTGATAACATGGAAATTTTGAACTATAAATTATGATTAAACCATTTGTTGAAATTGTTGGACAACCATTCTCAAACAACAAAACAAGTAACAAGATACACTTTTCTAAGGCGTTGCGTAATCTCAACCAAATGCATTTAAACTAAATGTAACGTTTCTTTTAAAGACAGACGTACGTAAAAACGTGTCTCTTCCAAATTATGGGGGACATTTAGATATTTTGCTGCACAACCGGAACATGCAGAAGACAAATTGTGATGTAGGAAAACCAAAATAGATAAGACAAGGCAAATTGATTGCCTACACATTTGTAAACTTAGTTACAGCATACGCATTCTTTTTACCGTGTTTCATGCTTGTGTACTTCAATTAAAAGCGCTGCTCGTCGGCCGCGGAGCGCACGCTGACTAAAAGAACGTTCCGCCTGCGTCTGATTTAGATTATTTCGTTCCGGGTTGTCAGTGGCTGTCAGGTTTCTGCTCGGTGCTGCCATTGAAATGTTTTTCAGTGTGCGAGCTCTCTGTTTTGGCTGGCATCAATCTCATTTTTGTCTGCTGTGAGACAGCTGCCAGAGTGCAAGATTAATCTCGAGTCAGGGCACAAGCATTACGAATCTGCCGAGAGGGGCTGATAAGGGGGAGGAAAAGCTGTCTTGTTGCTGGATTTTCATTCTTAAACCCTATATACAAGTTTCAGACACTCTTATAGATCAGTCACACTCGCTGTTAATATATATATTTTCTGCGGTCTTATCACACACACATTATACACGCTATCACAGCGCGCTCTGTGTAGTAAATGAATTTTGTGAAACCTCTGGCCGGTCTAAGCGCGTGGCGTGCACTCTGTGTACTGTCATTCATCGCTGTGATTTTTCGATGCCTGATTTGTTTCTCAGATCAGCACAACCTGTGGAGAACCTCAAGGTACCCAATCAAAAAGGCAGTTTTCTGAAGAATTTACAAAATGAAATCAACATGTTCCTGCGGGGAAAGACCCCCGATGGTTCATCATTGAATGTTCTGTAAAGAGCTCTCTCTGAAAATGCTAATAGTGCCTCAAGTATATTTTTATTTAAAGTTGTTTTGGTAAAACATGGCACTGGCGTGTACGTTGTAAATTGTTTTTTCCTACTAACAAAAACATTTTCTGTAGATATCCGTCCGTGTCGGAAAGCTATTGGTCTGAGGTTTGCTGAGCGCTGTCCACGAGCTGTGGTGCTGAAACGACGTGCCGTTTGCCCGATACAGTGCAGAGCTGAGCAAGAGCTGAGCATATGTAAGGAGCCACGCCCATCACAAACAATTACACCAAGGTACAAATATAAACCATATCCCATAATAGGCAAAATTTGAAAGACTGTTTTTTATTTATTTGGAATATCTTATTAAAGCTCTGAACTCTGAGCGCAGTCGGACAGTATATAGTATATAGCTATACGTTGAGTCGAACGGACCTGCGGACTGTCAGGCGATTGGCTGAAAGTGGATGACATCATTGAAGGTCCGCTGCCTCAGACGCGCGCTAAACTCCTGGAAAGAGATCAGAGCCTCTCGCGCAGATGAGAGCCACATCTGGCGGATTGTAAACAGACCCGATCGTGAGAAAAAGACTCTCGTTTCCGCTCGAGGTGCGTTAGGTGAGCAGCCAGTCGCGATGGTTACTGTACTAATGAGCTTTTCAGCGCTGGCGAGAGCCGCGTGTGTCAGTCAGAGGCGCATGATGTGAAAGTGGCGACATGAAGACAGCTCTCTTAATAATCCCTAGGAAAAATGAAAACCCAGAATACTTGAAGGAGTGATAGAGGAAAGGTGTATTCTTTTTCTTTTGTTCTCTGGCTGACTGAGCATTTTTTAAATCATGCAACATGAATGTAACTAACAGCACGGGAGCAGAGGGACTCGCGCCCTGGAACTTTAACGGTAAGTTGAAACTCAAGAAAAAACAATTTATTGTAGCACAGAAGAGGTTATATGAAATCACAACAAATGCGATGCAATGTGAGTCTGTGCCTTGTTATCTCAACTAGTGTCAGAGTATCTAATCAGTGACACGTTTAAAGAGAACTCTGGGCTAGTGGTGCTACTCCACCAAAAACCTTTATCGTCGCCAGTGTTTTACTTTCCTCACAAGAATACGATCAGGGCTTGAAGATAATACATACTGAAGTATTTTATTTTGTAGACCCGTTTCTGCCTGAAGGTCAGAAGGAGCCATAAAATCAGTGGAAATAAGCAGTAAATACAACAGCAAAAAATATTCAACTTGTTAATCAAACTTAATTGTTGCAGTAATGTAAAGTTATTATTGAGAACGGTATTGTGGTAAAATGCTATTTTCATTTAAAAATCCTCTTGAATCATTACAGCTCAGTTAGATTTTTTTCTAAGTGGCTATTATGGTAGATGGACCGGTGGGATAGATTTGTTTTTGCAGTGATTTGAACCAATATAAACAGATCTGATTTGATCACAGGAATATTTATATGTATGCCTCCATTAATGTCATTGTTTTTTATACATTTAAGGTATTGTTATACAACTGAATAACATGAGATATGAGATTCATTTAAACATAACATGAGAACATGAGAACGTTAAACATATTTAGGGCATTATTAATAAAAAGGATTATATAAACAGCTTTGCATTTTATTTGCTCTAAAATGAAAAATCAGTGGTTATGTCTGTTGATAAGTGTGTCTGGGTTAAGTCTAGGTTCTGTCTGTATATATGCGTATATGTACGTCAGTTAATCCTTGTGCAGAAAAAGAAATATAAAACATAACACATCAAAGCTTTGAAGATATTCAAAAATAACATATTTGAACTGAATTCAGTTCAAGTGTGCAGAGCACATGCATATGCATCTGTATGTGACGGATTGATTTAATTTGATTCTGTGTTGTTTCGCTTGTCCTGAAGCATTTTAGAAGGGTTGGTTGACATTTAGATTAGAGATTAGCTTTGAAGTTTTTATGTATAGATTAATGTTAAGATTTAATGAAGAGATTGGATTCGGTTTGAGATGAGCTGATTTTGGCCATTTTGCCGTGGTTTTCTTTTCACTCTGTCACTGTTACGCTGTTACCTAATCAATCAGGATCTGTTTCCTAAGTCCCAGTGGTGTCGTTCTGTAGCTGAAAGTTCTGTTGTGATTAATACAGGGCAATAATATAGACCAATGTGATATCCTCTCTGCTCCATATATAGTGCCATGTATTTTGTTTGATGCACGATGAAACTGAACAAAGTTCTTGGTGGAGAAGTCCTCTGTGTTCCTGTAAGAGTTTTAAATAGGCATGAAACCCTTTGCTCTGACATGCAGGGTGTCAAGCACCCTCTTTCACAATGAACAATCAAGCAATCTCACATGCAGAGACTGAAAACATATGCATATTTCATCAAAAACTAGTGCATTGAAACCAGTTCTTCCTCAGCCCTGAAAATATTGCCTTTCAGGTTCATCAGAAGCGCAGGACACAGAGCAGACATGCATTCCGCTTCAGTTATGCACGCACAGGCTCCTCTCACCTGTCATTAATTTAAATAACGATATTTTGGGGAACTGAAGTGACAGAGTCCCAGTTCAGTATAAAAGTGGCTGTCATATACAGTTAAAAGAATACAAATCTCTAAGTTCACCTATCTCCGCCCGAATCAATCGCATCTCTCTCCCGCGCATGACAGCGTCTTCTTGATTCTCTGACCAAGATTTGTGACTGTGTGAACTGGTAAAGTACTCGAAAAATCTCCTAGAGGGAAAGTATGATGTCTCGCTCTCTCTGTCTCCTTTTTTCGAACTCTTCCTCACTCTTGCTGTTTTTGTTTCTGGCTGGGTGTTAACCCAGTTTCACAGAGGAAAGTGTGTCGCATGCTGCTGTTTCACCCTGACACACACGCACACACACACACACGCAAACACTGAGAAATGAATAAAATGCCTGGAGACACTGGAGCCAGTTCTCTGTGGCTTCTCAAGCATTGAGAGCAAGCAGTAAGAACAGCCGAAGCAGCAAATTTGCTTTGGGTTCCAAACAAACCCCTGAGCGTTCCGACACTGGCCGTCAATTGCATCACCTATGACACCCTTTGACTGAATATTTCATCAGGTCATCGTGTAGCACAATTTGTTTGTCAGTATAAATTTAGTGTGATGAAAAAATCGCCTGAGCTGATATTCTGCAGCATTATTAGGTGATGTACAGCCTCTCATGGGTAATTAAAAACTGATCCCAGATTCTGATCCAAGAACAGCGCCCCCTGCTGTAAACATCCAGCTAATTGGTTTAGGATATCATGTAAATATACCTCAGACGATCAGAAAGGAGTTCAACGAGGAGCTGTATTTAGATTTTATTTTAATAGTAGGTCATTACAGCAGGGATTTAAACAAAAATCATGTTTTGAAAGAATTGCTTTTGGTAAATCAATCCGATATTGTTTTATTGTCCAGGTTGGTTCATGAGGGTTTGGAAATTGGCTGGGACTTCCCTAAAACATCCTGCCATTAAATCAGTGTTGATTGAGTGTAATTGAATTGTTATTGATGCCGGTTTTTAATGGGTATTCTCCAGAGTAGAGCAGGGTGTCATTTCTAATAGGAAATGACACACAAACTGCGGTATCAATAGAGAAGCATGTCTTTCAGCACCAATCAATGATGAAAATCACTAATGCCACTTTACTACAGCAGGACAGAGAACTGGAGATTGCCACCCACTGACTCAGATGAAAACGTTAGTTTTACCATATATAATAATAACATTAATAATTGTGTGTGTTGTAGTCTGGTGTGTGTAAATAATTTCAAATGTTCTTTTCATGCTGCGAATGACGGCATGTTGCCAGGAAACCATCACCCACATCACCATATCTCTTAGACTCCCTGCCAATCAGAGACATCAAGAATGCTTGTCTAGGGTATTAAACCTCCTATTAAAATGCGTGCTTACTGAGTTAAAGTGAAGACTGACTTATTCTCACTGGGCTACATCAGTATATTAGATTCCTGATCAGTGCTTTTGATGTTTTGTTCATCTGTGTACAGATCTGACTGATCAAAATAATCAACGCTGCCTTGCTAATCAATGCTGATCAAATGTGACAAAGCAGGGAGCTGTGTCTTATATTGATAATAAGTTTGATAATAACTGACAAATCTGAGCAAAATCTCCATTTGGGGGACGTCCTCATTTTTATAAATGTTATAAAAATATAGTAAATAAAGTATTTTTCTATTAAGGTGTGATGTTATGTAGTGTGGGTTATGGTTAGAGTGTGGGTTGTGGTTAGGTTGTAACTATTACTAGGTTTATAACTAGCTGTGTATAAAGACAATAGAACTTTATGGAATGTCTCCATTTAGGTAAATAAGTAAACGTGTTTGTGGGTGGGTTTACTTTTCCATAAACTGAGGACATATTTGCACCCAAAAGACAGCAAAACCTGATAAATCAGAGCAAAACCTTTTTGGGGACATGTATTGACTTGTAAAAAGCTATGTCCCCATTAACATAGATAAGTAAACGTGTGTGTTGTCATGTCATTAGTTTGCCCGTGGTCAGTATGGGGGATGGTATAACAAACACATAGCAGAATCAAAGGAGAAGTCTGATGTACAGGGCACAACATCCCACACACTCCCACTGTGATGTCTGACCGACCCTGCAGAGGCATGTGTTTCATCTGTGTATATGTCTGTGTGCCCTGGTTGACTTTATATGGTTAACAAGCTCTAACTTTTGTTTGTCAATGCAGTTGCTGGCCCCAATAAAATTATAAAGCACATGCTGCAACTTTTTGGTCATTACACCTTTTTTACTTGCATCAACATGATTCTTTGGTAGACACATCATTCATGATCTTTTGGTACATAGATAAATCACAGATGTGTGTGTTTGTTAGCAGATATTGGTGTGTGATTTGGTGGTTTATAGTTATACTGGTGGAGAAAAGTATATCTGGTAGCAGATGGCTTTATGTTTCGAGCTGCCAGCTGGTAACTGGAGGGTTTCTTGTTTTACTCCCAACAGACTCACTAAATGAGCAGTATCCATGTGTGTGTGTGTGTGTGTGTGTGTGTGTATTAGTTTGTGCAAACAAGCATGTGTGACAACATCCACAGTCAAATCCTATGCAGTTGACTCCCATCCTCTTCAGTCATTAAATTGCATGAAAGGGTAGATACGCGTTAAGACTTTATGTACTTGTTTGTGTGTACATAAAGTTTGTGCGTAACCATATTAGGGACTAATTTGTACCCAAAAGTGGGCAAAATCTGACAAATCTTACAAATCTGAGCGAAACCTATTTTTGGGGCTGTCCTAGAAACATTATAAAAATACAGTAAACAAGTTTTTTGTAAACTGTAAAAATGCAGAACGTTTTCTGTTAGGGTTAGAGTGTGGGTTAGGTTATATTGTTTATAACTAGCTGTGTACTATGCTGTGTCTATGGAATGTCCCCATTTATATAAGTTAATGTTTGTGAGTATTTGAGCAACAACTGCTGTTTTTTGCATCCCAGTGCTTAGCACAGGAGACACTGCGGAAAGAATGAAATATTATAGTCTATAGAGTCTCAGTTTGTGAGTCTCTTAGGAGATACTGAAAAGAAAACCTACTGTATTTTGACAACATGTCATCACCTCACTATACACACAGCCAAAGAGCCAAAACTCACTGGCAGTAAAAGCAAAAAGCTCCAATAGACAATGACAAGCTTTTTAAAGGTACTGACACAAAGATTGCAATTCAACACATAACAGAATGTCCATGACAACAGATTGTGTTTCTTTTGTTCTCTCTCTTTCTTTCTCTCTTTAGGATTATGTTACTGCATCACTGCTAGTGTTTTGGTGCACTGTGGATAAATTGTGCTTTAGTCCATGTTGTCACGTTAGACTAAATGTGATTTGGCATGTTGAACATGGTCTCCTGTTGCTCTGTGTCTTTCTGCTAAATATTAATCACATCTTTTACTGATGACTTTTCTCCTGTGAGCGGTTAACTGCACCTGCATGATTAACATTGTGGACACACTGTTGGTTAAGTGCATTGCATGTGATTGTAGACTGGATCTACAAGTGTGTGTGCTCGATAGATAAGGAGTTTGTGCATAATATGTCTCACAGATAAATGAGGAAGGTTGACAGAGGTAAAATTAGATTAATTATTATGATTATATAAGTGATGGAGCTTTCCTCGCATTTAATGGTGTGCCATTTAAAATGAACACGATTAATAATGTTCTTGCACATCGTTGACATATCACTGCTCTCAGAATGGCCGGTCAGGGACTGCAGTCAGGAGTCATTCTGCAGATTACATTACACCTGATAGCTGTGGACTGGTATTGTTTATCAAAGCTCTGTTAAGCAGGTCAGCGTATCCTCATGTCGGCATTGAGCTCAGGAACACAGAAATAAATAAAGCAGATGAATACATCTGCACAGCATTGGCAGTGAGGCTGTGATCAGACACGGAGCTGTTGTGGTTCTGAGAACCAGCTGAGATCAGATCTCATATCTCACTGCTGCAGACTGAGCACTGAGTCTGCACCCTGCCAACTCCACAGATGTGTGACAACTTCAGAAACAGATCGTATTATCAGGGAACTTAATAGTGTATGTAATGAAATTAAGCTACAACATTTCTTCATGGTGCGCTATGAGAGGGCAGTGGGTTTACATTTGTTGTTAACCCTTTCTAGAAGCAGAGCTGAAATGAACTCCAGAAAGTTCCAATGCATTATTAAGCTTCCATTGATGAATTAGTCCTGATGTTTTATTCCTGGACTTTTATTCCTGGATATTTTAGTGAATGGAGTGTCTGGTTTCAATGGTGTGCATGGGTGTGTTAACGAATGATATTCATCATGCAGTGAGATGGAATCATCTGTTAATTTGAGGTCGACTGTCTGTCTCTGTTACGGATGTTCAGTTCGACACATAGGACACAAACAGCCCGGATAAAATCAGAGGAGATGGGGTTGGGTGGTGGCTTTGGCTTGAAATTAATTTCAGCGAATCTACAAATGAGAATGACAATGCAGTATGACATTGCACATGACACTGCAGTAAAGCAATGACACAAGATGTTCAAAATTTACTAATAATAGTAAGAATCGAATGTTTAGTGCAAGCTTTGCCAAAATGTTTGTCAGCGTATCTGAAATGTTTCAGACTGTTTTATCTTCTGACGTGAGAGTCAGAGCAGGTATTGTGCTGGATCAAACCTCCCACAATACACAAATGTCATTTCATCCTCAAACAGCTTTGACTCTTAATATTTTGCTTTGAAGGTTAATATTTTGGAATATTAACCTTCAGTAAGAGGCTTCTGAAAAGTGAAAAACTCTTAAACAAAACAAAAATCAAACAGACAACAAAAGCTTTTTCAGGAAATGTTTCATAGCAGCGATGAGGAGCCACTTGCGAACGCAAAAAAACATTACACAGACATAGACATTACATAGAAAAAAATAAGCAGGCTATACTTGTTCATATTCTTATGTAGAGAGACACCAGGAAACTCAAAGTGATTTGGTATGACATTGGCTGTCTCTCAATCTCATTATACAGTCACTTTTAGAATGATTAAGACTGTTTGTGTAAATAGATCTCATTTACGAATTCAAGGCTCTGTGTTGTCATTATTATCGTGCCTATGAATTCTGATTCCAGCTGTGAGATTTTAAATGGGAAGAAAATAACCTGCATGGAAACAGGAACTGATCTTCAGTGCTGTGGTTGAGCTCCTCAGCTCGCTGTATGAGCAAGATTTGTGTTGTGATTTTCATAATCTTATGAGAAAAGGGCAGATGTATTTCTGCTCGTTCTGTCTTGTGAAAATTTGTCTTAGTGTGTAGTGTGTCTTAGTGTGTTGTCTTAGCACAGATGATGCTATAAAGACACAAAGGCAAAAATTGCTTCCTGACTACAAACTCTGCTAACCCAGCTAACTGTTTTCAGTTGTAAAAAGAATGTTTTCCTAACATTTCTATTAAGTAACAAAAATGTTAAAAATGTTATTTTGAAAGTTCTAGGAAAAATATATGAAGTTTTTCATATATTGGATGTATAATGTTAAAAGACATTTTTCTAATGTTATTGCTAGAACGTTTGATAACTTTGAGATGACTTTTAGAGAACATTTGCCAATGTTTTGAAAATGTTCTGTGTTAGCTGGTCGATGTTTTTGAAAGTGTTTTGGATGACAGTTAAAGTTAAGGTTTATGTACGGAGTCAAATTATATGATAATTCTATAAAAACACAGAGACTCGGAGCAGGGTGATATCAGATGATTATTCCTGATTCATATTTAATGAGGTTCAGCACTTATCTTTCGGCTCTGCTCGAATCCACAGTTGAGTAATTGCTGATTCATATTTGATAAAGGGGTAAAGAATCTTCTCCCCACACTGAGTCACCTGCACCTGAGGGGAAATTACAGAAAGACACCCAAACTCAATTGACTCTTTCATCTCTAAAGTAATGCTGGATACCAGTAAGCCACGCCCCTTAAAATATGTGATCTAATTTTGTATGGAAGAGAAGAGGTTGTTTCTGTTTGTCAAAAAGCTTTCAAAAGGAATAGGATATGCAGTGTCTGGCCGTCCAGAGCATGGAATAGCTTTGATGCCTGCTGATAATCAGTCAGGTGGTTTAAACCAGAATACAGATAAAGAGAGGGGCTGATGGGGGTCCATCCTCTGGTGGGAAACTGATTTCCGATCAAATGGTAATAAAGACTTCTGAGTTTCTAGGTCTTTGTAGAGTAGTGTGAAGCACCCAAGACTGGTTTTATTAGCATCCAAATGTTCAGAATCATTAAGGGAGGTAGTGATATTTGCAGTTAGCCTGCTGCCTATATTTACTCCCAATGATGGCTTGTAGTTTCTCTAGTTATCCAGAAGATGGCAACCCTCAAAAGACACCACAATTAATTAAACCCTCCAGGATTGAAAGTAGGTTATAGTAAATAATGTGTATTTATAAACGCTTAAGGATATTTGTTTTGGTTTGAATGTTCTTAGTTTAATATGTTATGTGTAATTATGTTTTTAGAATACAGGGCCTGACTGAGTCCCTTTAAACAAAGTTTTTAATTGCCCTTTGGGTTACTGCTTTATCAGTATGACAGCAGCTCCACATGAAGGTTAGGGGTAAAGCATAACCTAAAACAGCTTCGCATTTTTATGCTTTTAAAGAATTGAAGGATTTTGATGTAATGTTTTATTAGTTGCATTTTTAGCCTGTACAGCAGTACTGCACTGCAGGATTTAGCATGTAGCATGCACCATGATGAAACCTCTAGAAATGCAACCCACATTCACCAATGGCATGCTTGTGAAAACCCTCAAGATTTCATAGAAGAAGAAATGCTAGCAAGAATCTGAATATCTATGATAAAGGCAACAGTATAAATATTTACTTTATAGACGTTGTTGCGATCTGTGTTTATACATGTACGGAAGTCTCAGTATCACACGACTGGGATGTTCATTTTTTCTTTGGATTTCATTTTTTTTTCCTTATCATCCTTGTCTAACAATTGTGTTTTTAATTGTTCCCGAGCAGCTCAGAACATTCGGGGGCTCAGGGGTCAGGGAGTGTAATGACAGGGCAGCTTGGACTTGTGTGATTGGATAATGTCTGTAAGGGTCAAGTGTATGTCTAATCTGAATAAAACATGAGCGTGTTATTAATCATGAGGATACAATTAACCTGCTTTTCACCTGATGCTTGACACTCTCATACTCCATCACGTCTCAGCATCAATAGCTTAACTTCACAAGTGTACATTTTGTAGTGAACAATACATAGCTTTTCTTTCTTTAATAATAAACACAACAAAAGACGACGTTTGGTTTTTGATCAAACAGCATATGAAGCTGGTTTATAAAACACTAATAAGGCATGTACCATTAGGGATTGTGTATTTTCATGAAATTCATCATATACGTTCCCTCATGTTGTTCAAAACACATATCATTTTGAATTTGGGTCCCATCTAAAGATCCTTTCCTTGATATCCATATGCCAAAAATATAACCTTATTATAAGATTATTACACTATGTACACTATTATTACATTACTATTATTACATTATGTACACTATATTACATTATAACACTATTATATTTTTAATAGTTCTGTAGTGTGAGATCTATAGGATCTATAGGATCTATTAGTTTTCCTAATAGCTGTTTGTGAGCTGTTTAACAGATGGACATCACAGCACAAGTGTTGCTACAGTGAGGTCAACCTAAAAGCCATCGAATGAAATACAGCTGGGGGAACTATTAAAAACTTTCCACTCTTTCTAAAAGATCTCCATCTTCAAAGATTTCTTTTCATATGGACTTCATTACAGACCTCATTAAGTTTTTCTTTTAATATAAACTGCATAAATCAAGATATTCTGTTTTATGACAGAAATGAATCATAATCATGTCACACTGTTTACCCCGCAATCATATCTTTTCATTACTTAAACAGTTGTGTGATTACTTTAGAAAATATTGTATCATTTTAATATTACCTGTGCATGTTTTGTGTTTTAGGCTCGGTGAGCAACGTGTCCAGTGATGTCAACATCAGCTGTGATGGCAGCCGTGCTAATGGCTCGTGTACTGCGCTTGAGGCAGATGCCCAGAGCCCGTACAAGACACTGGAGATGGTCTTCATTGCGCTGGTTACAGGATCCCTCAGTTTTGTCACTGTTGTGGGCAACATCCTCGTCATGCTCTCAATCAAGGTCAACCGGCACCTGCAGACCGTCAACAACTACTTCCTTTTCAGCCTGGCCTGTGCGGATCTCATCATTGGCGTGTTCTCCATGAACCTTTACACCGTCTACATCATCAAGGGTTACTGGCCACTTGGTCCTGTAGTGTGTGACCTTTGGCTGGCACTGGACTATGTGGTCAGCAACGCCTCTGTTATGAACCTGCTCATCATCAGCTTCGACCGCTACTTCTGTGTGACCAAACCCCTTAGTTACCCCACGCGCAGAACCACCAAGATGGCAGGGCTCATGATCGCTTGCGCCTGGATCCTGTCCTTCATCCTGTGGGCTCCTGCCATCCTCTTCTGGCAGTTCATTGTAGGAGAACGGACCGTGAAACCAGGTGAATGCTACATCCAGTTCCTTTCCAACCCCGCGGTCACATTCGGCACGGCTATCGCTGCGTTCTACCTGCCGGTGGTCATTATGACAGTGCTGTACGTGCACATCTCCCTGGCCAGTCGCAGTCGTGTGTCCAAGCAGAAGCCCGAGGCCAAAAAGGAGAAGAAAGGGCAGAAGTCTAGCGGTCTGCTCAAGACTCACATCTTAAAGCAAAACAACAACGACCAGTCTCCACCTAAGCCCAGCTTGGACACGTGTTCTACAGCAGACACTGTAAAGAATGGGAAGATAGATGAGTCTGTGGTGTCCAATAAAGGCGACTCTTGTGTTCAGCCAGAGGAGAAGGAGAGCTCCAATGACTCCAGCACTGTCAGCATAGCGCCTAAAGAGCCCAAAGAAAGGGCTAACAGTGAGGCTCCACCAGAGGCCGGTCTGACACCTGCACCAGCAGCTGCGCCCAAAGTCAGTCTTCAATCCAAATGGTCCAAGATCAAGATTGTCACCAAACAAGCTGGAGATGAGTGCATCACAGCCATTGAAATTGTTCCACCAAGTACTACTGGTGAGAGGCGGTCCATCCCTATAAACCACCCCCGCACAGTAGCCCGGAAGTTTGCTAG
The DNA here is from genome assembly GCA_036877585.1 of Botia kubotai. Lineage (NCBI taxonomy): Eukaryota > Metazoa > Chordata > Actinopteri > Cypriniformes > Botiidae > Botia > Botia kubotai. The sequence continues at coordinate 187,519 of JAZGTI010000004.1, forward strand.
CATTGCCCGCAGCCAGGTGAAGAGGAAAAGGCAGATGGCGGCGCGAGAGAAGAAAGTGACAAAAACAATCTTTGCCATCCTGCTGGCCTTCATTATCACATGGACGCCGTACAACGTGATGGTCCTAATCAGCACATTCTGCCAGACTTGTGTTCCGGACACAGTGTGGGCTATTGGCTACTGGCTTTGTTATGTCAACAGTACCATCAACCCTGCTTGCTATGCACTCTGTAATGCCACCTTTAAAAAGACCTTCAAAAACCTCCTCATGTGCCAGTATAAGAATATTGGTACCAGATGAGCTGAGGGCAGATGCCAGCAGTGTCTGGAGATGTGTGCATAATATGGATATGGAGGGTACAAAGGCTGTCCGGCCTCTTCTGGCCCCTATTCCCTGAATCTTTGGAAGGTACTGTGCAGTACATTGTGAGGCCTCATAATCCTATAATGCTAGAACAGTGTGCTGCACCATAACCAAACATTCATGCATTAAGGAATCAGTGTTTGAAGAAAGATGTTGAAGTTCTCACAAGACACAGAATCTGAATCTGTGGAAATTATGAAACAATTCAATTTCCAGTATTTTGATCATTGCTGAGCTTCCAATGGACCACTGGAACTCTGTGCTATTGCAATGTGAAGATCTGACCAATCAAAACTCCTAATCAGCATTAGGTTAGAAAGCCAGTCACATTTCATTACTTTCAGCAGTTAACAGAGAGAATCCTGAGGAATGTAAAAGTGCAAAGGAGACATATTTTACAAACAACGAACATGCAAATTAAGAAATATCATTTTCAATATTTTATTACTCATTTATTTTTTATGAATCTGTCTGTTATAGCACAAATGTCAATAGTATCAATGAGATTAGTTAGCATGAACTCTTTCTGACCCAGAACTGTGTGGCTACAATTTGAGATAAATCTAGAACTCTGAAAGGTGTGACTGAAAATATCCCAGCCATTCAAAGACATGATATATGGAAAATCTTCCAGTTTAACTATTCCTGAAAGCACTGGGCTCATGAGTGAGTTTATTTTCCTCTATCTGCACTTTCCACAAAAGGCAAAATGAAGAACTCGGACTGAAGTTGCTTGCTGACCATAACAGCTGTTTAGTCCATTAAATTCATACCAAGACAAATTCAGGCCATGTGGTTCAGTCTCGGAGATGTCATCGTTATCCTCTTGGTGTGATCCACTTGAGGTTTTGGCATAGGTCAAAATTCCTCCTCAGTGGATTAGGATATGCATTAAAGACTTTTAATAGGATGAGACACTATACTGAGCTATGAGAAATGTCACCTTACAGAGGTGTGTAAATATGTTTAGTTTACAGTATGAATATATGCTCTTGAATGTGTTATTTAATGTCTGGATGTTTGTGCTCTTGTATTTAGTTGGTGATCTTTATGTGATTTTACAAATTAAATATTAAATGTATTGCTGTCTGTATGCAAAACCGTTGAAATCATTTATAATTTGTAATTTGGAAGGAAAAAACTAACAGATAACTTGTGCATTTAAACTTTTTATCAGACGTTGACATTCAAGCATTTAACTACTTGTGGGACACTGAACTGTCAGCAAAGTTGAGAAACACATTATTGGATTTATTTCATTTAAAAACTTCTTGATTTAGGAAATATCCCCTTCATAGTATTGTTTACTAGTGATGCAATACAGTTTATTCAAGTTTCTAGTTTATATATAAATAGTTTTTAATTGATGAAACGGCACTGTTCAAATCTAAAGGAAATTCTCTCACACTAATCCCACAGTTTTGTGTTTGAAAACAATTGGTCAGAATTAGCACAGAGGGAGAAATGTGTTGTTTTAGGGCTTGTGTTACATTACCAGTTAGCTGCCAGTTTTAGCAAATACCAACTGTACTTCAAAGCATTAAACCAAAGAGGATGTGGCGCTGTGGTCTGTTATTAAGCCTGACCTGGTAGTGCCATTATTCATTTATCAGCAAAAAAACAGGAATAGGAATAAGGAATAATTATGCCATTGCGAAAGAATCTCAACAGATTTCCATTTCTCCATGATAAAACCAGTTGCTTCTGGTCTTTTTTTGAGATGCTACATTGACTATTGTAGGTCTGTGTATAGTCTAGATCTTTGTTACTCATACAAAGACATACTACAGACTACTAGAAAGTCCACTGCAATTTCTAGTAGAGCATCTAAATCTAAAAATAAAGGCCCTTACTTAGCATGTTGATTATAAAGGGATTCAATAAGAAATCCCATGTAGTGTAGTTCAGTACAAGCTGAAGGGCAAAAATAGCCCACTAATTTGGGGACTTAATACCCCATTAAACTGACGGGCCCTTTTTCTATTGTTTAAAGCTTAATAAATCACAAGCTTACTGACTAAAGTAAGAGAATGATTATTTTTGCATGTTTATGAGCACAAATCTGGGTAACTCATTATACACAGCTTGTCTGGACCTGGGAGTCATAAGGAGACTCTTTAATAATGAATGGTTACCAATCATTTAATCTTTAAACTTCATATAACACACAAAGCTCAACAAAATTTCTGTATTTCTTAAATGCTTAAAAACTTTTTTTTACAATTTTAAAATGCTTGTGGACAGCGTACACTGTCTCTGTGGAGTCCATTCAGTTTAATACTTGTTACATATAACCTTCTGTCACCTTTAGGTCTATTAGTAACACAGTCAAAAGGTCAAATACACCACACTGGGGTCATTTCACCTTACATGCACTACAACTTTATAGAAAAAGAAAAATCATTTATTTGAAACAACACTCTTCAATTTTAAAAACGTAAGCTACAATAGAAGGGTGACTTGTCCAACACCACTTATATACCCCGCTAGTAATACAATCCTGTAATTACACAATTTTACAAAACCAAATTTGTAAGTAAAACAGTTACATAAAATAGATGCGGTTGATTTTGTTGTCCTTAAAAGAGTGGGCTGAGGCTTACACACATGATAGAGCGAGAGAGAGAAAGAGAGAGAAACAGAGGAATAGGTCAGCTACAGGGCACCACACTGTAAACAATGGCATTATATTCTCCCCCTCCACATGTGAAAGAATCATGTAACGTGTCGATTACTCTGTCATAAACAAAGCCAAGAGAAAGACTTCAAGCTATGTGTTTGTGGCTGTGGAGAGATTCAGGCTGAAGAACTGAAGAACACAGAGCAGAGATATATGACAGATGATCACTGCGTGCTCACTGCTCTTCTGGATCTGCTCTCTTTAGTTCCCTTTCCCCTTTCCTTTCTTTCCTGTGGAGAGATTGACAACAGATCTCATGATATGAATTCAGCAGTAACATTCAGCAGTAGTTCTGACAATGCCTACCTGGTTGGTTGGTTGGTAAATGCATTAACTTAACATTAACTTATAAAATAACGCAATTATTTCTGAAATCCACATTCAGAAAGTACATTAATAAAAACATGAATTAAAAAGACTGCTTTAGATATCCACCTCTAATGTATGAACACAAGTTCATTATTTATTTTAGAATCCCACTCAGACGCCCACTGTGGCCAACAGGCCAAGATCACACTAGCAGAGAGCATGCAATACTGTCTCCACTCAGCATAGACACTCGCTCTTCTCAACAAAACAACTGGCTGCAATGTAACATCTGTTTCTAAAAGTGTGCTGGAGTTTTTTTCATAACTATTAAGTAAATAACACACAACATATTTTAAAATCTAGCAGCCTTCAATCATTTATCATTCAGAGAAGTGACTGTGTATTTGGGTTTGATGAACAGAATGTACCTTTGGGTTTGTTTTTGACCTTGGTGGTGCAGGGTTTGGAGACAGAGACGGTTGGCTGACAGTCAACATTGTAGAGAGCCTTCTGCAGAGTCCCGGAGCGACTCTTTGTGCTTGTGGCTGCGTCACACTCGCCCCAGTTACCGAACTTATACTTGCAGTCGGCTGCATGACAAATGTAATAAAGTATGCAACCAAAGTAATGTGAAACACTCAAAACCAAAATGAATAGAGATGGAAAAAATACTTAACTGAAAATAGTCAAGCTATGTGAGAAAGATGTCATTAGATCAAACCACAGTGAAGAAGGGCCATAAACCTGCTGGTCGCTGCTTACTGATTTGTGGTTTAGTATAGCACGTACTCACCTCCAAAGTCTTTCTTCCAGTTGCAGGGCACTCTGCATTTGACTTTCTTGGTCTGCTCATTACAGGTGCCCTCCCTCATGCCTGCTCCACAGTCCCCGTTATTGGCCACGCAGCTGCCATAGCGCCACTCTGTACAGTCCCCACCTCCCTTACCGCCCTTATTCTTCTCTATCGCACAACACACACATAGTCATTTTAAACCAGTAGCACACCAGCAGTGTTACACAGAAAGCTACAAAGCCGGTATGAAATGCCAGTATAGATATAAGCAGCAGATTACAATTAAGTTACAATAATGTAATTCACTGTGAGAGCTGATCTTAGGACGGAACATGTTTGATACCTTTCTTGTTTTTTCCAGCCTCTGTAGTGACGATCAGTAAAGCCACGAGCAGCACGATAAGGGTGGAAAACAAGCCACGCATTCTGAAAACACGAAGAAGAATGATTTATTTTGTGCAGTGAATCAGGGCTGTGGTCGGGGGATAACAGGTTTTTATATGGGATCCAAGCCCATAAGAAGTTTTGCCCTGAGCTCAGTAAACTCAGACAGCTGCACTGAACTTAAAACAACACACAGAATACCAAAATTATTATTTATCACAATACAAAAGCTGCTACATGGAGAAGCTGAGAACAGTTGCTACAATGCTTCCCGTTTTGACACGGCAAGAATATCCATTACTGTGATTATGCAAATGTTTTAATAATTGGGAAATTTCAATCATAAATACTGTAATGAGAGGGCAGGGCAATGATTAACCCATCTGTGCTGGTGTGTCACTTTGCCCTTTTAAAACTTCAATTCAATAATTAGAGATGAACGCGTGTAGCTGATAAAGATGATCATTCGGAATGATTTATTAGAGCTCCACTGAGTCGTTTCAACAGACTGGCATTAAAATGTCACAGGCTAGTGCAACACAGAGGGCCAGAGTGCTAAAGCATTACACAAATCTCTGCTATCACACTGACACCAGATTATAATGTAACAACAGTGCTTACAATTCTACAGCCACCCACAGAAACATAACACACACTCACATGCACACACACAACACACTAAGGCAAAACCCACACAGAACACATCACCCAGACATATGATGTAATAACCAGTGGAATAGTTTTACGAGTAATTTGTAAGGGATTATGATAATGAAGATCTTGGTACAGACGGCTCGGTCACTGTGTTGGCTTAATTCTGTGTCTCATCAAACACAGTGTGAAGAACCAAAATGACACTCACAAACACATGAACATTTCCAGCCCTGACTAACATCCATTCAGGCTCAAAAAGGGAAAGACAGCCTGTGTGTGTTAAATCTGTTTTGCTGCTGTCTCTCTCCCTCTCTCTCTCTCTCTCTCTCTCTCTTGTGTTTTATAAGGCTGTACTCCACTGTGTACACACGGTGTAAATGAATATACTTTTGTATATAAATTGCATGGTTTTGCTGCTCTGCTTCTCACCATGTCGATGTTCCGAATTTGAAAAACACGAGGACCCCGCAGAGCTCCTAACAGCAGGAGATTCATTTCCACTAACATAGTGATAAGCAGGTAAAAGTTGCAAGTAAATGAAGTCATTTTTTGCTCATAACAGAATACAAAAGAGTTTCATGCTTTAAAAAGTTTGAGTTTTCACATTCTCTTTCCGTGGCATCTCTGTATATGGATTGTTGTTTAGATCTGTGACTCTGGCTGCGTGAGAGCACTCTTTAACCTCTGCTTGTGATCTCCATGGCGATGGTTTGCCTGCGTGCTGGGAGATAGCAGGAGCGCATTGTCTGAGGAGAAAAGAATCATCGCAGCAGGACGCCATTCTTCCGGAACGCTCCATGGATATGAAGTCAAAGGGACTGAACCAGCATTTCACACGCATATGGACCCACACAGATTATAGAAGTCTCATTCACACACACACACATTCACTCATCTATCTAAATGTGGACATTCTAGAGACTTGTTATAATAGTTATAATAGTAATAATAGTTATAAACAATATAACCTAACCCACATTCTAACCCCCCCTAACAGGAAACTTTCTGCATTTTTACAATTTAAAAAAACTTTATTTACTATATTTTTATCATTTTTACAAAGGAGGGCGTCCCCAAAAGGAGGTTTTGCTGACTACTGGGTACAAGTTTGTCCCCAATACAGTCACATACACCCATCCACATATGCATAAGCCTGCTTCCCACAGCCACATTTACTAACAACTCCGCACCATGGTCACTGTGGGACTGACTCTCATGAATAAGACATCCCTGGTCTAGAGTGTGTGAAGGTCTGTTAACAGGAAAAGCAATTAAGGGTAACAAAAGCTGATCTCCTGTTGAAAGAGGACGGTTTCTGTAAGATGCAATAAAAGACTGCACAAAGCTGCCAGAAAGAGCTACTGATGAAAAGGGTTATTGTAATGTTTTTGTGGATAATTAAGCACCTATTAGGTCCCAACAAGTCTCTTCGCTCTCTCGTACTCGTTTTCTATCCGTCTTTCTGACCATCCACTGTGCTCTGTGTTCACTGCAGTCGATATATCTGTCAGCTCATCCTCCCTCTCCCTCCCTCTCTCTCTATCTCTCTCTATCTCACATCGACTGTTCCATTCTGTAGGGCAGTACTGACCCAACCAGTCACGTTTTCCAGCAGCTGTAGTTCTCCGTTTCATGTAAGTAGAACATTTACTGAATGTCAGACGTTTCACTCTCTCCATCTCTGGTCTGTAACTTCTCACTCCTGTTCCAGTTCAAAAGCTCCTCACTCAGGCGCCAAGCCTTTATATGTCACAGTAAGAGTGGCTGTAAAAATGCTCTCAGCCTCTCTTCTTTTCCTCCATTTCTCACTCTCTCGCTTTCAGCAGGACAGACCGGAGAGTCAGACGCTAAATGCTCCTCTCAAGCACTTTATAAAATATTCTGTTGACCCACAAAATCCTGCAGCTCCTTCCAAACAGTAATTAAGTGTCAGTCGCTCAGTGGAGTGTGACTAACCTCTCTCAGAAACCACAGATCTTAAGCACCCCTCAACCCCCGCTTTCCTGGCCCAAAAATGTCTTCACCCCCTCTCTGTGTCCAAAAATTCCCCCTCACCTTTTTTTTTTCCACTTTTCTGACCTTCCTCCAAAATCTCTCATCAGGCGGTCTTCTTTGTGCAGTGTGTTTTATGTGTGTGAATGAGGGGGTGTTCCAGAGAGCCTAACAAGGCTGTTCTGACCCACTGGGCCCAGTGTGCACACATACACATACACTCTTATATATGGGAGAAATTACTTAAAAAGCCCCATTTCCTATTCACTCGCACATAACATACACGTTTGAGGCCCTCACTCATCATACGCTATGGGGCTTCCATTATCACAAGCACTGAGGAATGCAAGAGCGCCGGACACACACAGCTTGTCATCTCTCCCCTGCCTTTAACCTCTCCTAGATCTTTTCAGCAGGCTCCAGCACCCACTGTTTGAGTGTGCAAGTCCCTCACTGCACCACCAGCTGGACCTGAAACTCATTTGCATAGCAGAGAAAACAACACAAAGCTGTGACCCACTTCACTCATAGTCAGACATATGGTACGGTTTCACGCTTATCAGAGCTGCTTTTAAATAACACATTCCTGTTAAGAGTCTCTCAGCAACTCCTAAATTCTATTACAAGTGTTCTGTTTTCTGTAAGGACTGTTAAACTGAGGTGATTTCATTAAACCTGATGAGAAAGCTGAAGGCCCTTAAGCCTGAGCCGGCACTGAGGCTCCAGAGACCCAGTGCTGGGGGAGTTCCAGTCAGCCCTGGCTTTATCAGTCATCTAAACCACAGACAGACAGGGACAGACAGAAAGACATGAGGGAGGGGGAGAGAGCTGGAGACAGTCTTCAAACTAGAAACAGCTGTTAAAGTTTACCTCAGCAAGATTTACTCAAATACAGGTCTGAGGCTAGCAGTCATAAATCATTGTGACTCTACCATCATTCTTTCTGATGGGCGTGTGCAGCTGTATGATC